>SKCR01004439.1:0-119561 GCA_019454045.1 Zanthoxylum bungeanum | reverse complement strand
GCTATGGAATTTACGCACGGGTTTCCATCCGATATACCACAAAAGAGAACACATATCCCGCTCATCCAACAATCACATCATGCTTCAAACGACTCTCATGCAATTATATATTAAAATAAATAAAACAACAATAAAGAAGATAAGTAGAAAGGTGCCCTCAGGGTCTAACCTCTTTTGTCGTCTAAGAAAGGGCGTTACACGTCCGTAGGAAGGGTGAATGATCCGCTACTCTTTTAGTTCACCAACTCAACGTCTTTCCTCGCTGTTTTGCTGCTCGGGCTGCTGTTTCAAGTCCGTTTCGCTGCTGCTTCGCTGCTACGTTTCAGGTCACTGTCTTGATGGTTTAGCGGACTGTTTTGGGTGATTTTGAAGGCTTAGGGAGGTGCGTTTGTGGGGATTTTTTAGGGAAACTTTATGGAGGTTTTGGGATGGTGTTTAGGTGATTTTAGGACTGTTTTATGGGTTAAAGACGCAACAAAAACTGACCAGAACAGGGGACGAAACTGTGCAGTTCAAGGTGCAGTGAGGGGTGTTTCGGGACTGTTTTGGGCGCTGAATTGGAGCTGTGAATGGGGGGTCTTTTGTGCGACTTTGGGGCTGTATTTGAGGCTTATTTTAAGGTGTTTTAGGGCTGTGAATGGTGGCTGGAACTTGGCAATGGAGGGCTGTGAAAAGGGGTTTAGGCGTGAAGGGTTTTGGTGAAGGAAGAATGATGCGGCAATGGAGGGTGCTTAGGTTTAATGATTCGGCAATGGAGGCTTCAAGGAGGTTTTTGGACGTGCAAGGAGGCTTGAGAAAGTGTTTGGGACGTGCTTGGGGAAATATGTGTGCTAGGGTTGTGAATGGGGGTGAAGGCCTCTTTGTGCGTGTAGCGAGGGGACTTAGCGTGAGGCAGATTTTAGGGTAATTAACTGGCAGTCTAGGAGGCAGTTTGACGTGATAAAGGGGGGCGTAATATTGTGGGAATGGACTGATTTTGTGCGTTGTTTGTACTTGGGTTGACTTGGGTATTTGGGCATGGTTTGGGTTAGGTATGTGGTCTATGGGAGTTTTGGGCCTAAGGTGAGCTTAGAAACGGAGGTATAACAAGCAACCGAAGCGAAAACAACGAGATTAAATCCATCAAAAATTCCATTTTCCAACTTTACCCTTCCAACGTCCGTTTCCCGCGACTTTCATGACTAAAGAAGTAGTTGCCTCCATACGAGACTCATCATTGGGCTAATGTGTAAAAATGCAATGCCTACAGTCGCCCCCACTTTGATGGGACTTGTGCAGTGTGTGACAATGACAATCCTATCAAAGTACGTGCAATGCATTTTTACTTACCTGGCTCGCCAGCTGTCACCTGGTCTGCCTGCTGTGCTGAGTTGATAATGCTAAACCCCGTACCTAGGGCGTCGCGGTTGCGTCTCCATACCTAGAGTGCCGCAGTGATAATGTTGGTTGTCTGAGTGCTAACCCCATACCTAGGGTGTCGCAGTGACGCCTCGTACCTAGAGTGCCACAAATGTCTGAATAGTCCACATGCCGTACCTGGCGTGCTAACCCCGTACCTAGGGCGTCGTTGTGGTCTGAATGCTAAACCTCGTACCTAGGGCGTCGCAGTGACGTCTCCGTACCTAGAGAGTCACAAATGTCTGAATAGTCCACATGCCGTACCTGGCGTGCTAACCCTGTACCTAGGGCGTCGCTGTGGTCTGAATGCTAACCCCGTACCTAGGGTGTCGCAGTGACGTCTCTGTACCTAGAGAGCCACAAATGTCTGAGTAGTCCACATGCCGTACCTGGCGTGCTAACCCCGTACCTAGGGCGTCGCTGTGGTCTGAATGTTAACCCAGTACCTAGGGTGTCGCATTGACGTCTCCGTACCTAGAGAGCCACAAATGTCTGAGTGCTAACCCCGTACCTAGGGTGTCGCAGTGACGCCTCCGTACCTAGAGTGCCACAAATGTCTGAGTGCTAACCCCGTACCTAGGGTGTCGCGGTGACGTCTCCGTACCTAGAGAGCCACAAATGTCTGAGTGCGTGTAGCGAGGGGACTTAGTGTGAGGCAGATTTTAGGGTAATTAACTGGCAGTCTAGGGAGGCAGTTTGACGTGATAAAGGGGGGCGTAATATTGTGGGAATGGACTGATTTTGTGCGTTGTTTGTACTTGGGTTGACTTGGGTATTTGGGCATGGTTTGGGTTAGGTATGTGGTCTATGGGAGTTTTGGGCCTAAGGTGAGCTTAGAAACGGAGGTATAACAAGCAACCGAAGCGAAAACTACGAGATTAAATCCATCAAAAATTCCATTTTCCAACTTTACCCTTCCAACGTCCGTTTCCCGCGACTTTCATGACTAAAGAAGTAGTTGCCTCCATACGAGACTCATCATTGGGCTAATGTGTAAAAATGCAATGCCTACAGTCGCCCCCACTTTGATGGGACTTGTGCAGTGTGTGACAATGACAATCCTATCAAAGTACGTGCAATGCATTTTTACTTACCTGGCTCGCCAGCTGTCACCTGGTCTGCCTGCTGTGCTGAGTTGATAATGCTAACCCCGTACCTAGGGCGTCGCGGTTGCGTCTCCATACCTAGAGTGCCGCAGTGATGATGTTGGTTGTCTGAGTGCTAACCCCATACCTAGGGTGTCGCAGTGACGCCTCCGTACCTAGAGTGCCACAAATGTCTGAATAGTCGACATGCCGTACCTGGCGTGCTAACCCCGTACCTAGGGCGTCGTTGTGGTCTGAATGCTAAACCCCGTACCTAGGGCGTCGCAGTGACGTCTCCGTACCTAGAGAGCCACAAATGTCTGAATAGTCCACATGCCGTACCTGGCGTGCTAACCCCGTACCTAGGGCGTCGCTGTGGTCTGAATGCTAACCCCGTACCTAGGGTGTCGCAGTGACGTCTCTGTACCTAGAGAGCCACAAATGTCTGAGTAGTCCACATGCCGTACCTGGCGTGCTAACCCCGTACCTAGGGCGTCGCTGTGGTCTGAATGCTAACCCAGTACCTAGGGTGTCGCAGTGACGTCTCCGTACCTAGAGAGCCACAAATGTCTGAGTGCTAACCCCGTACCTAGGGTGTCGCAGTGACGCCTCCGTACCTAGAGTGCCACAAATGTCTGAGTGCTAACCCCGTACCTAGGGTGTCGCGGTGACGTCTCCGTACCTAGAGAGCCACAAATGTCTGAGTGCTAACCCCGTACCTAGGGTGTCGCAGTGACGTCTCCGTACCTAGAGAGCCACAAATGTCTGAATGCTAACCCCATACCTAGGGTGTCGCAGTGACGCCTCCGTACCTAGAGTGCCACAAATGTCTGAGTGCTAACCTCGTACCTAGGGTGTCGCAGTGACGTCTCCGTACCTAGAGAGCCACAATAACCTACAATTGGCACTTATCCAATTTTTCAGGAAGCAATGCCTACAATAACCTACAATTGGCACTTATCCAATTTGGGTTCTAGTTTGGTGTCATCCAAACATATGCCTAGCATTCCCAAATCTACAGGAATGAGAAACCCGGTTTCCTACCCGTTCATATCTAATATGAAATATGTCAAGTAGATTTTATGGAACCTTATTCAAAATAAGTTATGCACTGTTAAAGCGTATCCGTTGAAGGAAATGGTAGCTCAGAGCGACTCATGATTAACCTTTATCATGTCCAACAAAATTCGGTTACTCAGTTCGGACACACCGTCAAATTGACGTGTTCCGGGAGGAGTCCTCATTTGAAAGAATATTATACTCTTTAAAGTATATTAGAAACTTATTGCATAAGTATTTTCCATTACGGTCTAACCGTGACGGTTTAATACTTTAGCCGATCTGTTTGTCTATTTCGTGTCGAAACTGTAAAAGTTTCCAATTTATGTTTCAAAAGAAACACAAAACCATAACACGATGCCACATCCGTAAATGTCACAAAATAATCATATCCATATCTAGCCTAGCTAGACATGGGCCCACTTGCTTCACTATGAACTAGGGCTAACAGATCGGTGGCATTTACACTTTTACCAAGTAAATAGTGTTTTAGGCACTTTGCCTAATAAACTAGATTCGTTGACTTTATTTGAATGGAATCAAATTAGTTCTAGTACCCAATCTTCAAAAGTATGGATATACGAGTCTATTTTAATTGTGTCCCAGACAAAAATGCCACAATTCAGTTTCTTCTGATCAAATCAGTTTGAGCTATTTGTTTGTCATGTTATACGGTTGAGATTTTATTTATATTCAAAATATAAATTCTGTTATTCACATCTAATGTGTTTATCTCAATATCATCTTTATATAATAAAACACTTTAGTGTTCTAGAATATAAAAGTTCACCCGTAGCGGGTTAAACACTGATATAGAGATAATGTTTCTAGTCAAACTAGTTACATTATAACAGTTTCCAAATTTAGGTACATACCCTAAGGGTAGTTCCTAAACTTAGGTATATACGGTTAAAACAGCGACTTTTGTCCCATTTCCAATTCTCAGATTAATATCTATTGAGGTCGGTATCCTGTTCAAAACAGATTTTGAACATCAATACATATATATTATGTACCACACTAAGTATTTAAAATCCAATTTCAATACTAGTAGTGAACATAATGTTGACAAACATATTTGAAGTCAGAGCCCTGCTCGTCTTCAATTCCTTCATGTCTGCTTTGTCCAAATGGCAGTCACGCTTTCGCGATCCCGTTTGCCAAATTTAAGCAGACATTTTGGGATATGTCCTTTTATCTTCCTAGAAGATTATAATGATTTTGCCTTTGCCCTTTTCCACATTCCAGAAGCTTTTGGCCAAGCCATGGGTTTCTAGAATATCGAAGTAAGGTGCGACTAGCGCAACTTGTCTTATTGAAAATTTTTACTTTTTCTCCTTGAGAATAATCATTAACTCTCCAAGAGTTATTATTGCAATTTATTACTTCAAAGATCTAATAAGATCTATGAAGATCCTTCAATTTCATTATCATACTTTAAGGATCTAATCCTCAGTTCTGACAAAGAAATTAAGGAGTCTATTGCGACAAGCTTAATGGATTAAGCACTAAAGTTATCATTACATAAATATTCCAAAGATTATGCTCCACTATTTGCTTAACTCCGGGCTTAGGAATAATATGTTATTTTATCAAAAAAAAGTAACTTATTATTTTCCAGGACCATCCTGAAATTTGTTCCCAATTTGAAAATATTAAACCATTTAAATACATTTTCCCTAGGATTATGTTTTAAATATCAATCTTTCAATTTTATCTTGATTCTAATAGTCCAACTATTTAATCAATTATTTAGGTACTATTTAATATAATGATTACTATAGTCCAACTATTTAATCAACTATAATTAATTAAATCAAATATATTGATTACTATAATCCAATTATATAACCAACTATAAATGAATTATTTGAATATAGTCCAACTATTTATTAAAACAACAATTTAAATATTAGTCCAACTAACATTTAATTTATTTGACGAATGATATTTGTGATTGAGCGCGTATGGCAAGTAATTAAACGAATATTGCAAATTCAATTCTTGCCTCCCACTATTTTTCGGCGAGCCTCTAACCCTCTGTTGAGTACTCGGGAAATCGTGTTTCCTAGCGGGCTAGGATCCTGTTAAATATCACACAATCTTGACTTTGGCCAACAAATTGTATGATAATTAACTAGGTAGATCTCTAAGATCAATTGGATCCAATCGAATTCCTAGATCCTGTAGGGGGACATCCATGTCCGAAACATATATCTTATATATGCCATTACATCCAATGTATTACCTAACCTTTTTCCTCTGAATCAACTAAGCCTTGGCTTTGGCACAACAAACTTAGTGATCCCAGTTATGCGCGACCCATTGACCATGGAAAGCTTCGTAATCAATGTCGATGGACAAGAAATGGTCTTGACTTTGGCCAACAACCACAACTTGGACAAGACATCAATATGGAACAAAGCCTTCGTGATTCAAACACATCCTCGACGGACAAAGGCCTTGACTTTGGCCAACAAGCCAATGCCAGTCTCAGATCTTGAGTGAGAATCACTCAATGGAAGGAAAAACGCTTAATATTTTGTAAGGATTTTCTAGTGCAAATTGGCAACCAATTTATTATCTTTGTTAAGGTCTCATCATCATACACCCTTAAACATGCATTCTAAACACATAATAAAGCGCATATGAATAAAATAAAAATGATATGAGGATGGATACTTTACACATTGATCATAGATCAAATCTCTCCATTTCTCTCTCCCGCTAGCACAAGTATTGCTTCTACCCATTACACTACACTTCTAAAGAAACCACATTTACATTGAGGGGAATAAGTGAGAAGAGAATACAAAGAATAAGGAGGTGATAAGGCTGGACACGCAGGTCCAATTAATAAATTCCAAATTTATTACAACAATTTCTAAAATTACCTCACCCATCTAATATCCATTTGATATACATTATTCATGCATCGCAACCATGTATTCACACAACCATGTTATCAATCAATCTAATCAAATTAATTAATCTGATATTTAGTGACTATCAATGTTCAAACAACGATTTTATTTTGCGTGAGTCAAACTCGTTTTGCGAATAAACTCAAAGTACGAATTCTCGAATTAAATTAAACTACATAATTAAATCCAATTCAATTTGTATTTAATACTAATTCGATATTTAATTCCAAATTAAATACTACACTTTATTAATGAACTTTTACGACTTAAATTCCAAATTTAATCATTACAGGTCTCAAAGCCCAATTAACGTCCAACGTCAATTTAATTAAAGTCCAATGGGCTTTTAATTAATTTCTTAAGGCGTGGACTTTTGGTCAACTCGGATCGAACCCAATAACCAAAGTCCAATCCGGGAGTTACCCCATAAGCCCAAAAATCAATTTAGGCCCATTAGGCCCAATTAAACTTTAAAGGTCCATTAGTCTCATTTGGGCTTTATGGAAGCGGTTTTGGGCCCAATTGGATCCAACCAACTTGGCCTAAACCTAACTTGATACAACCAAGCCGAATAAGCCCAATTACAACACTTAAGCCCAATTTCACAAAATAGGCCCAACATAAATAAATTACAAAATTTCCAAATTCCCAATTTAATTACATAAAGTGTATAGCATTATTAATTACCCAAATCAATATTCCAAAACACCAATTTTGTACAATTAATCATGCTCATCTACATCAAATAGTGTCCAACATAATTTAACAAAAAATCATACCCAAACATGCTTATCAACTCTCGGCTTTGGAAGGTAATTTTATGTCCGATTCGATTTCAATCCAATTAATTCCACAATCGACATTAAATCAACATCTTCAATCGTTTCAAGTCATCCAATGATCAACGAAACAAAAATTACCAAGAATTTAGGGCACTCATGTATTCGGCCAACACAAGAAATTTGGGGAAATTTGTTCCAAACACAATTTCATCAAATTGATCCAATCAATCTTCAATTAAACATACTTTAAGCATACCAAATCATCCAATTTCATTAATTCATGCTCAAACACATTTTACCCAAATTTTAAGCCCTAAATCAATTTTAATGCTCAACTTTGCTCAGATACCATTTTTGGTGTTTGCTAAGGTCCCAAGATCATTAAACAAGCATGAAACAAAGTACGAATACAACGAGGGAGTTGCAGAATACTCACATCGATCGGTTGAGCGACGCGAGAGGCAATACTAGTAGTGAACATAATGTTGACAAACATATTTGAAGTCAGAGCCCTGCTCGTCTTCAATTCCTTCATGTATGCTTTGTCCAAATGGCAGTCACGCTTTCGCGATCCCGTTTGCCAAATTTAAGCAGACATTTTGGGATATGTCATTTTATCTTCCTAGAAGATTGTAATGATTTTGCCTTTGCCCTTTTCCACATTCCAGAAGCTTTTGACCAAGCCATGGGTTTCTAGAATATCGAAGTAATGTGCGACTAGCGCAACTTGTCTTATTGCAAATTTTGACTTTTTCTCCTTGAGAATAGTCATTAACTCTCCAAGAGTTATTATTGCAATTTAGTACTTCTAAGATCTAATAAGATCTGTGAAGATCCTTCAATTTCATTATCATACTTTAAGGATCTAATCCTTAGTTCTGACAAAGATATTAAGGAGTCTATTGAGACAAGCTTAATGGAGTAAGCACTAAAGTTATCATTACATAAATCTTCCAAAGATTATGCTCTACTCTTTGCTTAACTCCGGGCTTAGGCATAATATGTTATTTTATCAAATAAAGTAACTTATTATTTTCTAGGACCATCCTGAAATTTATTCCCAATTTGAAAATATTAAACCATTTAAATACATTTTTCCTAGGATTATGTTTTAAATGTCAATCTTTCAATTTTATCTTGATTATAATAGTCCAACTATTTAATCAACGATTTAGGTACTATTTAATATAATAATTACTATAGTCCAACTATTTAATCAACTATAATTAATTAAATCAAATATATTGATTACTATAATCCAATTATATAACCAACTATAAATGAATTATTTGAATATAGTCCAACTATTTATTAAAACAACAATTTAAATATTAGTCCAACTAACATTTAATTTATTTGATGAATGATATTTGTGATTGAGCGCGTATGGCAAGTAATTAAACGAATATTGCAAATTCAATTCTTGCCTCCCACTATTTTTCAGCGAGCCTCTAACCCTCTGTTGAGTACTCAGGAAATCGTGTTTCCTAGCGGGCTAGGATCCCGTTAAATATCACACAATCTTGACTTTGGCCAACAAATTGTATGATAATTAACTAGGTAGATCTCTAAGATCAATTGGATCCAATCCAATTCCTAGATCTAGTAGGGGGACATCCAAGTCCGAAACATATATCTTATATATGCCAATACATCCAATGTATTACCTAACCTTTTTCCTCTGAATCAACTAAGCCTTGGCTTTGGCACAACAAACTTTGTGATCCCAGTTAAGAGCGACCCATTGACCATGGAAATCTTCGTAATCAATGTCGATGGACAAGAAGTGGTCTTGACTTTGGCCAACAACCACAACTTGGACAAGACATCAATATGGAACAAAGCCTTCGTGATTCAAACACATCCTCGACGGACAAAGGCCTTGAATTTGGCCAACAAGCCAATGCCAGTCTCGGATCTTGAGTGAGAATCACTCAATGGATGGAAAAACGCTTAATATTTTGCGAGGGTTTTTCGAGTGCAAATTGGCAACCAATTTATTATCTTTGTTAAGGTCTCATCATCATACACCCTTAAGCATGCATTCTAAACACATAATAAAGCGCATATGAATAAAATAATAATGATATGAGGATGGATACTTTACACATTGATCCTAGATCAAATCTCTCAATTTCTCTCTCCCGCTAGCACAAATATTGCTTCTACCCGTTACAATACACTTCTAAAGAAACCTCATTTACATTGAGGGGAATAAGTGAGAATAGAATACAAAGAATAAGGAGGTGATAAGGCTGGACACGCAGGTCCAATTAAAAAATTCCAAATTTATTACAACAATTTCTAAAATTGCCCCACCCGTCTAATATCCATCCGATATACATTATTCATGCATCGCAACCATGTATTCACAGAAGCATGTTATCAATCAATCTAATCAAATTAATTATTCTGATAATTAGTGACTATCCAATGTTCAAACAACGATTTGATTTTGCTTGAGTCAAACTCGTTTTGCGAATAAACTCAAAGTACGAATTCTCGAATTAAATTAAACTACATAATTAAATCCAATTCAATTTGTATTTAATACTAATTCGCTATTTAATTCCAAATTAAATACTACACTTTATTAATGAACTTTTACGTCTTAAATTCCAAATTTAATCATTACGGGTCTCAAAGCCCAATTAACGTCCAACGTCAATTTAATTAAAGTCCAATGGGCTTTTAATTAATTTCTTAAGGCGTGGACTTTTGGTAAACTCGTGTCCAACCCAATAACAAAAGTCCAATCCGGGAGTTACCCCATAAGCCCAGAAATCAATTTTGGCCCATTGGGCCCATTTAAACTTTAAAGGTCCATTAGTCGCATTTGGGCTTTATGGAAGCGGTTTTGGGCCCAATTGGATCCAACCAACTTGGCCTAAACCTAACTTGATACAACCAAGCCGAATAAGCCCAATTACAACACTTAAGCCCAATTTCACAAAATAGGCCCAACATAATTAAATTACAAAATTTCCAAATTTCCATCCAAAATAATAAATCCACACATTAAACACATTCATAATCCAATTAAATCACATTCCTAAACTAAATAAAATAAAATCAAATCAAATCAATTTACCTTCCTAAAATGAAGAGATCATTTCCTTATGATACACAAATTAAAAGATATCCCCAAAATTGCAATATTCTTTCCATATTCCTATAAGGTAAACCCCAACCCTTGCCTATAAAAAGAAGCACAAACCCAACTCTTTGATCCCTAGAATTCAAGCCCAAGCACTCCAGAGAATTCCCCTCATTGCCGTGAATAAGCCCTCAAGCAAAGCCCTACATTGCCGCACAAACAACCTTGAAACCAGCCCTTTATTGCCGCACAAACAACCTTGAAAACAGCTCTCACATTTCCGTACAAACACCCCTGAAACTAGCCTTCATATTACCGCAACATAACCCCCCTCATTCACCGTAAAAAACCCCTGAAAACAGCCCCTAAACTACCCTCAATCACCACTGAAAAAAGCCCCCTGAAAACTGCACAGCCATTACCAAAAATCACCACTGAAACAACCCTTGAAACCACTGAAACTGTACCCCAAAACTTCCTTAAATTATGGCAAAACACAGCCTAGAAATCGCTCCAAACCACCGTAAAAAACTGCAGCCCCAACACGCCTAAACAATCCTAAAATAGTAAGCCAAAATAGCCCTTATTACCATAAAATAGTGACCAGAAAACACAGCAAAAACAGCAGCGAAACAGAGTAACAGTGATACAGCGAAGGAAAATGTTGAACCAGTGAACCGTAGGAGTTGCGGAGCGTTAACCCTTCCCTCAATTGCCGCACAAACAACCTTGAAACTAGCCCTCAATTACCGCACAAACAACCTTGAAACCAGCCCTCCCATTGCCGTACAAACACCCCTGAAACTAGTCTTCATATTACAACAACATAACCCCCCTCATTCACCGCAAAACACCACCGAAAACAGCCCCTAAACTACACTCAATCACCACAAAAATACCCCATGAAAACTGCACTGCCATCACCAAAAATCACTACTGAAACAACCTTGAAACCACCGAAACTGCACCTTAGAAACTTCCTTATATTATCGCAAAACACAGCCTAGAAACCGCTCCAAACCACCACAAAAACCGCAGCCCTAACACGCCTAAACAACCGCAAAACAGTAAGAAAAAATAGACCTTATTACCGTAAAATAGTGACCAGAAAACATAGCAAAAATAGCAGCGAAACAGAGTAAAACAGCAGCCCAAAACAGCGAAACAGCGAAGGAAAATGTTGAACCAGTGAATCAGAGGAGTTGCGGAGCGTTAACCCTTCTGATGGTCGTGTAACGCACTTCCAAGAGATGACTTAAGAGGTTAGACCTGAGGGCACCTTTTTATTTATTCCCGCACTTTCTTTCCGTTAGTTATTATTATTTCTTAGCATGTGTATTATAGTTTCATGTAAGTTGGGGCCATGGGATGAATGAAATATGTGTTATCTCTTGCGGTATATCGGATAGAAACCCAGATGTAAATTCCGTAGCCGAATCCGTATGGACGGTAGTGTGGTCTGCACTCAGGATACAATGCCACGTATCGCTTGAGAGACGCACATATTTCGTGTCATCTGATCTTATGCTTATTTGTTGTTTGTTAGAAATAGTATGTTATTTTTTATGCATGATTAGGTTGTTTAGTATGTTATTTTTTATGCATGATTAGTTGATTATTTCCAAGCATGATTTAGTTATTTCTTTCGCATTAGGGACTTATTTATGTCTCTTCTAAGTTATGTTTAGATTATATTTATTTACATTGCCATGCTTAGCGATTTGATGTATGCATGAGATTGTGTGCTTGTCGTTATTCCGACTTACTTTTATGCATGCAAACTTAGATATAGGTCGTATGTAAACTTAGATGTAGGTTGTTGTTGCGTAGACTTGGTTATATTATTACATAAATCTGTTCATTACAAGTGGCATAAGTCAGGGACTATCCGAACTCAACGGTTTGAGGTCTTCCCTTGCGAGGGGTTAGTACAGCCTTAAATCATTTTCCCAATTCACACTGGGTGGCGACTTCATGTTATTTCTCCGGTTTACTTCCCCCATGGGCTACTCCGTACTCCCGACTAGGCCGCGAGCCTGGAACAGCGTCACTGATTTCTGTGTCCTACAGTAACATGCCTAGGCTTGTAGAATAATAAAAGAAAATAGGTCTTCAGCAAAGGGAGAGTGGCATCATAATTTAATTTATTTAATTTTTTGCTGCGCACTCGCGGCTGCTTCCCAACAGTATCTTCCAAAGGATGGTTATTAGCTTAAACAAGAAATCGTGAAATGTCAAAAAGTCTGGATCCTGTCGGAGAAAGTAAAATAACAAAACAAATCACAGTTATTAGTAAAAGACAAAGAAAAAATATTTACAAGAAAGTAACAGGTTGAATGACATCTATGCGTCAGTGACAAGCTTCCCATTCAATTTTCTTATAAATTGACAAACAAGGTCTTTTAAAGTCAGATTCCTGAGACTTAACTGTTGTCTTTCTTTTCGGAATTGTGTATGTTACATGCGAATTGCGTGATACACATATCCACTGGGATGTGTCTCAAGAGTCTTAGATATATCATCCAAAGAAAAATACTTACTTGAACCGAAGACTCCTTCAGTCGTCTCTCCAATCTCCAAGCTTTTCTCGAACTCAGCAAGCTCTTCCACGTTCCAAAAAGCCACCCAAGTGTGTGGCCTCCAAAGGTGCACAGACCAAAGCCAAAACTCAACGGCAAGACTACACCTTGAGTGCACGGGTATTTTGCCCATGGTGCTAGCCTAGGCAAATACCTCAAAACTTTTAACTTGAGATTCCTCTAGTCAGTTATAATTAAGGATCCTCAAAATCAATGGCTTACTCTTAAACTTTAGAGTTGTTCACTTATATAAACCCAATATCCGAAAGGTTTGGTGCAAAAATTTGTAAAGAATTCATTGGGTTTATATAGGTGCTCCAAAGAAAACAAAATTAATTAAGAATCTGATGTGGGATAAATACAAATTTAATCTTAGCCATTGAATCTTAATTTAGTGGTTTAATGAGATTATATAAATCTAATAAGAGTTTGGACCTAATTGGAATTCAAAACAAATAACAAATAAAAACAATTTACTATTCACGTTTTATTTATTTATTTATTTATTCCAATTCCCAAAGTGCCCCTATCGTCAATCACCAATCCCTAAGCCATTATGGAACCTCATAAATGATATTTTCAATAATTAAACACATTGAACCATTTATAAAAAATTCCTACAACAATCATATATGCTATTAATTTTTACTGTGCATTGTTAACCATTGATTTCGACTTTATTGTGTGTGACCTTTTGGGTTCCCCTCAAGATTGACATGAAATGAATCATGATAATTTAATTGAACATAAATTAGCCTCCGATCTGATGGTCGTTCGATTTTAATGACCGAGGTTGACATCTAGCAACATGCCAAGGCCCCAAAATGAGAAGGAAAGATATATATACCCATTTTGTATGTGATTTACATATGATACCATCCCTCGTCTTACTGTATTCCCACCGTTTGACCTAGGGTATGGAAAATGTCCACCCATATAGTCAAATGTATGATGTTGATAGTGTCATGAATCGTGCTAACCCAAGAATCTCCCATGATTCTTCCGTTGTGGCCACAGTCTCAAGCACTGATCACACATATCAACCCGTGAACTGGAATATTACTCTTATAAGAAAATATTATCCGAGAGAGTGGTGATTCTTTGTTTTATCTTTACAAACTTCATTTATTTCAACAAATGACCCAATCATACCCTTATAGCCGGATATTTTGAACCGGGGAAGAAGAATGTCAAAGTCATTTGATCCACACATAAGATTGTAAAGACCTCAAGTCTAAGGACTAGTCATACAATCGATACATGAAAGTTCTCACAGACACATGGGATAAACACTCCATGTGAAAACTTTCGACGGTCAGTTAGATGGACACGAGCAACTCATGCATCTATGTGATACACCAAGCAGACGGATCTCCGCTAATAGCCTATGAGATCGACAACCCCACTTAAGGGTGGATCATATCATCATGCTAGTCTCTTCGCTTTGTGAATGCCTAGATTATTCACAAAACTCTGAATAGGAACGTTTGAGAGTAATGATTCTCAAAAGGCATGGAAGCCATCATCTTATTACTCTAATGGATTTATTACAGTGTTTGATGATTCATATAACTTATGTAAGACACGTATAATAAGGATTTCCATTTTATTAATTAATAAAAATATTACAAATACATTTACATATAGCCCATCCACAAGTTGGGGATAGGGCATATCTCTAACAATCTCCCACTTGCACTATAGCCAACTAGTATGAATCTGGACACCATACTCTTGGGGTGTGCCTATCATGCTTTTTTTAAGTCAGCCCTTTAGTCAGAGAATCTGCAAGATTATCTTTTGTGGGTAATTTTTCTATAATAACTTCTTTTCTCTCAACAATATCACTGATATAATGAGATCGCCTGAGTATATACTTTGATTTCTGGTGGGACCTTGGTTCCTGTGTTTGAGCTATGGCGCCCATAGTACATCATGACGCCATTCTTTATCACGGGAACCACTTCTAGCTCCGTGATGAACTTCTTTATCCAGACTACTTCTTTAGCTCCCTCATATGCTGTAATATACTCGGCTTCAGTGGTGGAGTCGGCTGTAGTTGACTGCTTTGAGCTTTTCCAACTGACAGCTCCACCATTCAAAGTAAACAGATATCTTGTTTGTGATATGCTGGCATCCTTATCGGTCTGAAAGCTCGCATCACAGTAACCAATGAATTTCATCTCAGAACAATCTTCGTATGTCAAGAACACATCCTTAGTTCTTCTCAGATACTTGAGGATTGTTTTGACAGCTGCCCAGTGTTGCTCACCAGAATTTGCCTGATACCTGCTCGCTATGCTAAGAGCATAAGATACATCAGGTCTTGTACATAGCATGGCATACATGATCGATCCTATTGCTGAAGCATAAGGGATCCTACTTATACGCTCTCTATCTGAAGGAGTATGTGGACATTGCTCGTTAGATAATTTGATTCCATGACAAGTAGGTAAATTACCTCTTTTGGAATCTTCCATTTTGAATCTTTTCAAAACTTTATCTATGTACGTAGATTGAGAAAGTCCTAACAACCTCTTAGAATGTAGGCTGCTTCTCCCAAATCATTCATAGAGAAATTCTGAGATAACCATTGCTTGGTGGCTTGCATCATGGGAATATCATTTCCGATGATTAATATGTCATTGACATATAATACAAGAAATATAACAGCATTCCCACTTCTTTCCTTGTAAACACAAGGCTCGTCTACATTTTTGATGAAGTCAAATTCTTTGATTCTCTCATCAAATTGTATATTCCAACCTATGGAGGCTTGCTTGAGTCCATAAATGGATCGTTTAGACTTCCTCTACGAGGTTCCAATTATGATCATCCTTATATGCAAACCCCTCAGGTTGTGTCATATAGACTTCCTCTACGAGGTTCCAATTAAGGAAAGCTGCTTTGACATCCATCTACCAAATCTCATAATAAAAGTGTGCAGCTAGTGCCAGTAAAATTCGAATGGACTTTATCATTGCAACAGGCGAGAAGGTTTCATCATAGTCAATTCCTTGAATTTGTCTATAACCTTTCGCCACCAACCTAGCCTTATAGGTTTCGATGTTGCCTTCTGCATCAGTTTTACGCTTGTAAATCTGCTTGCAGCCTATTGGTTTTATCCCTTCAGGTGCATCCATCAAGTCCTAGACTTTATTCTGATACATATAGTGTATTTTTGATTTCATGGCCTCAAGCCTTTTGACTGAATCAATGTCACGCATTGCTTCGTCATAACTGGTGGGATCGCCATTATCAATGACCTGATCATGTTCCTCATCAATATGGAAACCATATCTTTCAGGCTCATGTCTTTCCCTACCAGACCTTCTAAGTTCATAACCTTGTGGTTGTTTCGTCGCTGCAATTTTGATAGGCCTGGGTTTAGTTCTATGTTAGTTTGTTCTTCTCGTACCTCATTGAGGTCAAGTATACTCCCATTATGTTTCTTGAGAAGGAATTCATTATCTAGAAATTTAGCATTTCGTGAGACAAATGTTCTTTGTTCATTTGGGACATACAACACATATGCTATTGAGTTCAAAGCATATCCTACAAACTTACATTTAACTGCCATATCATCCAATTTGTTAGTTTATATGAGCTTAACATATGCGTCACATCCCCAAACTCTTAGAATAAACTCATATGGTGTTTGACTAACAGTCTTGGAATAAACTGTGTTTAGTAGTAGTGTTGCAGTTTCTAAAGAAAGACCCCAAAATGAAAGAGGTAGATCTGTGCCTGGCATCATTGATCGGACCATATCTAATAATGTCTGATTTCTCCTTTCGGAGACCACATTATGATGTGGAGTTCCCAGAGGAGTGGACTGGGAAACAATGTCATTTTATCTCAAGTAATCTTGAAATTCGTCACTTAAGTATTCACCACCTCGGTCAGACCTTAGTGACTTAATACATCTATTAAGCTGGTTTTCTACTTCAGCTTTGAAGACTTTAAATTTCTCAAAAGCTTCAGATTTATACCGCATAAGGTACATATACCTATATCGCGAGTGATCATCGATAAAGGTAATGAAGTAGGAGAATCCACCTCTAGCGGTGTCTGACATTGGTCCGCATACATCAGAGTGTATGAGTTCTAATGTCTCCGTTGCACGCTGTCATTTACCTTTGAAGGGTAATTTGGTCATTTTACCATGTAAACAAAACTCACAAGTTCCATAAGGTTCATATTTGAAGGGTCTGAAATACCCATCCCTATATAGCTTAGTTAATCTTGTTTCATTGATATGCCCTAAGTGACTATGCCATATAAGTGATTCATTGAGATTATTCGAGTTAACGTTGTATATATTAGAGGTTGAACATTATTTGTTAGTTTGTAAGACATATATAACATACCTGAAGCATTGGGCTTCTTGGCCTCTTGGTCTTCCCTAGCTTCCTTTGCTTTCAAGGATCTGTAGTCTTTCTTCCAATGACCATTCTTTCCACAAAAGAAACATTTACCCTTTCCCATTTTCTTCTCCACCTTACCATTTGGCTTTAGGTGATCTGGAGCCTTAGTCTTGCCCTTATTTTTCCTTGGGCGTCGTGGCTTCAGGTCCGTACCTGTAAGCATGACGGAGGTTTTAAGCTCCAGTTTCAAGTCCTTCTCTGCTTGCTTTATCTGAATGTCCAATTCTGCTAAAGTAGCTTCTTTATTTGACAGATGAAACTGCATAATAAAGTTAGAGAAGTATTTTGGTAATGACTGAAGAATTATATCGTTACCTATCTCATGATCCATGATGAACCCGAGGTTGGCCAATTTTTCAATGTGGCTAATCATCTTAAGAACATGTCCACTAATAGATCCTTTCTTATACATTGTTGGGAATAAGGCACATGACACTTGGAATCTCAGGGTATGAACGGAAGTTGCATACAACTCCTTCAAGTGAAAGATGATGCTTTGAGCATCCATATCTTCATGAGCTTTCTGAAGTTCTTACGACATAGAGCCAAGCATTATGCAAACTGCTTCCTCATCATCATCGACGTGTTTCTTCCAAGCATCAAATGTATCTTGGTCAGCATCTTCTACAGGTTTAGGGGGAAATGGTCTTTCAAGAACGTAGAAAATTTTTTCTTATCGTAAGACAATTTTAAGGTTTCTAAACCATTCATTGTAGTTATCCCCTTTGAGCTTATGCTCATCAAGGATGGAACGAAATGATATTCTATTTTCCATTTGAATGTTTGTGAATTATTTTAACCCACCCGTTAAGAGAGAATGTTAAAATTAGGAATATGTTTTCATTAATGTTTCATAATAACAAGGGCTTTTAATATTATGAAGTTGCTCATACTCAATTATTTTAAAATTTTAAGCAAATCCCATCAACCCTAATATGATGGATTTCTTATGGGCAAGGATCCCATTATCATCATTTCATAAATCCGACTAGGGCCGGTTGTTATAAAATATGATAATTAGGTAGGTTCCCAACCAGTGTATGATATATATCACAATTCATTGATCATTGGGTTGGGCAATCAAACATGCCATAACTTATGTTAGTCCTAATGGACACCCAATCTTTGCCACTAAGTTATAAGACCAAGCCTAATGGTCGATGCGTCTTATGACTCAGAAAAGTCAAACCATTGTCAATAGTACGATTTAATGACAAATTGGTATTGGTCAGTCTGGTAAAGCCTAGTCCTGCCAATACGGTTTAAGCCATTTGGGTCTATACTTTACAATGGGAGGCAAATTTTAGACTTCAATTATTATTGAGGATTTTAGCAAGTTTAAGTGAATAACTGTCAAATGGATTCCTCCATTGAAAATTCCCCAAAGGGAGGGTGGAGCGAACTCTCTTAAATACCCTTACCTCTTAGGCTCTTATTGCCTTGGTGACAGGAATAAACAATAGATCCTCCAAATTAGTCCAACACTTTAAATATGCTTTAAGGTAAGCTTTGAGTAAATGATTAACTAGATGTCTTCACAGCTTTTCCTTTTTGGCTATAAAAAAGTAGTGAGTGAAGGAAGACACCAAATCATTATCTAACTCTAGTAATACCTTTGGTTAAATTAACTTTAGTTTGGAAAGTCTTATTAACGCATTGGTCCCACCCCACTTGTATCTTTTATAATGTCTTTTATTATAAACAAGTGATTTATATTTATTAGCCTTAAAGGTAATAAATCTCTAAGTTCATCACGTAATAATTACTTAGCTAAGGGATAAGCAATACACTCTTTATTTCCTTAGAAAGTCTCTAGATGCTTGCACCCTAAAATAATCATGCCAATTCTAGTCATACATAGAATCATCAAGCATATGAGTTTAAATATTTTGGAATTATTTTAGGTATTAAATAACTTTGATTAATATTTAATTATGATATTGCATTTTATTTTAATCAAATAAATTTACTATTCATGTTTTTTTACAGATGCGTGAACTTTAAATGTAATTTAACAATTCAAATCTTAACCAAATCATGCAAAACTTGTGCCTAAAAGTAAGTTCAGGGTGTTAGCTATCCAACAATCTTTTACACACCAAATTTTGAGTTCAAATGAGAGATAACTAATCAAAACAAAAACCTGGCTCTGATACCACTGTTGGGAAGCGACCGCGAGTGTGCAGCGGAAAATAAAAATTATGAAATTATGATGCCGCTATCCCTTTACCCAAGACCCATTTGTTTTGATTATTCTACAAGCCTAGGCATGTTACTATATATTCTAAGCATAAAAACTCATAAAACATGCTAACTATAATAAGAACTCTAATTAAAAATAAAGAAAGAAAAATACTTACTTGAATCGAAGACTCCTTCAGTCGTCCCTCCAATCTCCAAGCTTTTCTCGAACTCAGCAATCTCTTCCACGTTCCGAAGAGCCACCCAAGTGTGTGGCCTCCAAAGGTGCACACACCAAAGTCAAAACTCAACGGCAAGACTACGCCTTGAGTGCACGAGTATTTTGCCCTTGGTGCTAGCCTAGGCAAATACCTCAAAACTTTTAACTTGAGATTCCTCTAGTCAATTAGACTTAAGGATCCTCAAAATCAGTGGCTTACTCTTAAACTTTAGAGTTGCTCACTTATATAAATCGAAGATATGAAATGTTTGGTGCAAAAATTTGTAAAGAATTCTATGGGTTAATATAGGTGCTCCAAAGACAACAAAATTAATTAAGAATCCGATGTGGGATAAATGATAATTTAATCTTAGCCATTGGATCTTAATTTAGTGGTTTAATGAGATTATAAAACCCTAATAAGAGTTTAGGCCGAATTGGAATTCAAAACAAATAACAAATAAAAACAATTTACTATTCATGTTACTATTCACATTACTATTCATGTTTTTATTTATTTATTTATTTATTCCAATTCCCAAAGTGCCCCTATCGTCATTCACCAATCCCTAAGCAACTATGGAACCTCATAAATGATCTTTTCAATAATTAAACACATTGAACCATTTATGAACAATTCCTACAGCAATCATATATGCTGTTAAATTTGTACGGTGCACTGTTAACCATTGATTTCGACTTTGCTGTGTGTGACCTTTTGGGTTCCCCTCAAGTTGGACATGAAATGAATTGTGATAATTTAATCGAAGAAAAATTATCCTCTGATCAGATGGTCGTTCGATTTCAATGACCAATGTTGAAATCTAGCAACATGCCAAGGCCCCCAAATGAGAAGGAAATATATATATATACCCATTATGTATGTGATTTACATATGATATAGTCCTTCACCTCACTGTATCCCCATCGATTGACTTAGGGTATGGAAAGTTTCTACCCATATAGTCAAAGGTATGATGTTGATAGTGTTATGAATCGTACTAACCCAAGAATCTCACATGATTCTTCCGCTGCGGCCACAGTCTCAAGCACTGATCACACATATCAACCCGCAAACTGGAATACGACTCTTATAAGAAAATATTATCCTAGAGGGTGGCGATTCTCTGTTGTATCTTTACAAACTTCATGTGTTTTAACAAATGACCCAATCATACCCTTATGACCGGATCTTTTGAACCGGGGAAAGAGAATGTCAAAGTCATTTTATACACACATAAGATTGTAAAGACCTCAAGTCTAAGGACTAGTCATACAATCGATACATGAAAGTTCTCACAGACACATGGGATAAACACTTCATGTGAAAACTTTCGACAGTCAGTTCGATGGACACGAGCAACTCATGCATCCATGTGATACACCAAGCGGACGGATCTCTGCTAGTACCCTATGAGATCGGCTACCCCACTTAAGGGCAGATTATATTATCATGCTAGTCTCTCCGCTTTGTGAACGCCTAAATTATTCACAAAACTATGACTAGGAACGTTTGAGAGTAATGATTCTCATAAGGCGTGGAAGCCGTCATCTTATTACTCCAAGGGCTTTATTACAGTGTTTGGTGATTCATATAAGTTATGTAAGACACGTATAATAAAGATTTCCTTTTTATTAATTAATGCAAATATTACAAATATATTTATATATAGCCCATCCATAAGTTGGGTATAGGGCGTATCCCTAACATCAGACCCGTGCTTCAATAATCCAACGAATGTCATTAGGAATACCTTTGATCATCTCATTCATTCCATGCGAGCTTTGTAGACTTTCATCAGAGAGTTTTGAGGGAGAAAAGGAATTGCTTATGAAGATTTACGAAAACGTCTTCCATCCTGAAATGTGACTTTACTTACCTATACAAATTAAACACACCAAATCTGAATATATACAAAAATTGCATGGGTTGCCTCTCAGCTAGCGCTAAGTTTAACGTCTTCAACTAGACATGATTGCCCAAACATTAGGCTGGATCTGAAAGTGTGACACTTTCTTTTTGTTGCTCAATTGATTCTTCCTAGTAGTGCTTGACACGCTGGCTGTTAACTTTGAATGTGTTGTTTGACTTGGGATTTTATATCTAACAACTCCGTATGGTAACACCTGAGTAATCACAAATGGACCTGACCACTTTGATTTCAGCTTTCTAGGAAAAAGTTTCGATCGTGAATCATATAACAACACCTGCTACCCTAGTTCTAGTTCTATGCGCACTAATTTTTTATCGTGCCATTTCTTCATCTTTTCTTTGTACAATTTGGCATTCTCATAAGCCTGTAGACGAAATTTCTCCAATTCGTTGAGTTGGTGGATTCGTTTCTCTCCTGCTACTTGTAGATCAAGATTTAACTTCTTCAGTACCCAGTACGCCTTGTTTTCAAGCTCCACTAGCAGATGGCACGCTTTCCCAAACACCATTCGATATAGGGACATAAAATTGGGTGTCTTGTAAGCTGTCCGGTAGGCCCATAGTGCGTCATCCAGTTTCTTAGACCAATCATTTTTTATTGATCCAACGGATCTCTACAAGATTATTTTGATCTCCATGTTTGAAACTTCGACCTGTCCGTTTGACTACGGATGGTAGGCAGTGTTAACTTTATAAGTAACTCAATATTTGGATAGAAGTGCATCGAAGTATCTGTTGCTTAAATGTGTGCCACCATCGCTGATAATCGCCCGAGGTGTTCCGAACTGAGTAAAAATATTCTTTTTAAGGAATTTGATCACCACTTTTGAATCATTGGATGGCAGTGCAATTGTTTCAACACATTTAGAGATGCAGTCCCCTGCAACTAGTATGTAATGGTTTTCGAATGACGGAACAACGGGTCCCATAAAATCAATTTCCCATACATCAAATATTTCTACTTCCATAAATATTCCCCATTTTCTGGCACCTGTCACATTGAAGAGAAAATACGTAAGCATCTTTAAATAGAGTGGGCCAGAACAAACATGATTGTAGGACTTTGGCTGCA
Organism: Zanthoxylum bungeanum; assembly: GCA_019454045.1. Classification (NCBI taxonomy): domain Eukaryota; kingdom Viridiplantae; phylum Streptophyta; class Magnoliopsida; order Sapindales; family Rutaceae; genus Zanthoxylum; species Zanthoxylum bungeanum. The sequence continues at coordinate 96,804 of SKCR01004439.1, read as the reverse complement.
GTTTTATTCCCGCTGAAGTGTCCGCCATATGGTGATGAATGACAATGATGCATGACACTATTGACCTCCTCCTGTAGAACACAACGTCTTAGTAATTGATCAACACATCATTTGAACATGTACGGTTCATCCTGGACATAATACATGACTTCTTTGAAGAATTTCTTTCGTTGCTGATGAGTCCATTCCAACGACCATTTCCCAATACTATGTAGTTGACATAGGCAGTATACCAAGGGACATCATGTTGTTTCATGGCAAAAAACTGTTCATCAAAAGGTTTATTTGATTGTCATTTCATTGCTAGTTGTTTCTCAATTCTCGAGCCTCGATAAGTGATCTGCCACTTGATTTTCTGTCCATTTCCTGTCTAGAATCTCCACGTCAAATTCTTGCAGTAGAAGTATCGAACGGATCAATCTGGATTTGGCATCTTTCTTAGTGATCAGATATTTGTTTGATGAATGATCTGTGTAGACCACCACTTTGAGACCCAGCAGATAAGAGCAGAATTTGTCAAAAGCGAACACAACTGCGAGCAACTCTTTTTCAGTGGTTGTGTAGTTGAGTTGAACTTCATTCGGAGTTCTGCTGGAGTAGTAAATGGTATGGAAAATCTTTGCTTTGCATTGTCCCAAAACTGCACCTACAGTAAAATCACTAGCATCACAAATCACCTCAAATGGAAGGGTCAAGTCTAGTGCTATTATGATGGGAGCATAGACCACCTTCTGTTTGAAGATTTCAAAAGCTTCGTGGCATTCTTTGGTGAAGTTGAAAGCACATATTTCTCTAGAAAATTGCACATAGGTTTAGCAATATTTAAAAAGTCTTTGATAAATCTCCTGTAAAAGCCTGCATGTCCGAGAAAACTCTTAATCCCTTTAACATATTTTGGTGGAGGTAGTTTTTCAATTGTTTCAATCTTTGCTTTGTCTACCTCGATTCCCTTTTGTGAGATCCGATGTCCCATGATGATTCCTTCATGTATAATGAAATGTCATTTCTCCCAGTTGAGTACCAGGTTGGTATCTTCACATCTTTGTAGCACTTGTTCTAGATTTTGCAAGTAGTGGTCGAACGAGTCTCCAAACACAGAGAAATCATCTAGGAAGAACTTCATACTTTGTTCCAGCATATCCGAGAAGATGGCCATTATGCAACGTTGAAATGTAGCAGGAACATTACATAGTCAAAGTGGCATCCTGCGGAAAGCAAAAGTACCATACGGACATGTAAAAGTGGTTTTCTCTTGATCTTCTGGGGCGATGGAAATCTGATTGTACCCCGAGTATCCGTCCAGAAAATAATAGAATTCATGTCCTGCCAATCTTTCTTGCATCTGGTAAATAAATGGCAGGGGAAAATGATCTTTGCTTTTTGCTTTGTTTAGCTTCCGGTAGTCCATGTATACTCTCCATCCAGTCACCGTTCTTGTTGGAATCAGCTCGTTCTTTTCATTTGTGACCGCAGTAATTCCTCCTTTATTTGGCACACACTGCATAGGACTCACCCAAGTGCTGTCAGAGATGGGGTAAATGATGTCAGCATCCAACCATTTGATGATTTCATTCTTCACAACCTCCTTCATGATTGGATTTAGTCTCATTTTCTGCTCCACTGTTGGTTTGTACTCTTCATTCATCAGAATTTTGTGCATGCAAAATGATGAACTAATGCCTCGAATGGCTGCTATAGTCCAGCCAATGGCTTTCTTGTGATCTCGTAACACTCTCAGCAACTTTTCTTTCTGATCTAATGTTAGCGAAGAAGAAATAATCACAGGTAATTCAGAAGAGTTTCCTAAGAATACATACCTGAGATGGCTCGGAAGTAGCTTTAGGTCCAACTGTAATGGTTCTTCAAACGAATGCTTGATTCGTTCTTTTTTCGGTAGTTCCAGACTTTCCACATGTGGTGTCGATTTGAAACGAAAAGGATTGTCAAGATAGTTGATACATTCCAGAATTTCAGCATCTAGCTCTTCAAGTTTATCCATGGGAATTGTATTAGTATCATGAATGATACTATCAGCAACATCAATTCTAAAACATTCCTCCTCATTTTCATCACTCGAGAATTTCATGGCTTTAAAAACATTGAAGGTAACTTCTTTGTCATGCACATTCATGGTTAGTTCTCCTTTTTTTAAATCAATAACAGTTCGACCTGTAGCCAAGAATGGTCTTCTGAAGATGATCGGTACATCTTTATCTTCCTCCATGTCAAGGATAATGAAATTTGATGGGAGAATGAGTTTTTCGACTTTTACCGGCATATCTTCAACTACTCCTCTCGAAAATGCGAGCGTTCTATCATCAAGTTGCAAAGAGACTGAGGTGGGCATTGCTTCTCCAATTTGTAGTTTCCTGTAAATCGAAAAAGGCATCAAATTAAAACTAGCACCTAAATCACACCAAGCTTTACTAATGTAATGTTCTTTAATGGTGCATGAGACAGTGAAACTGCCATGATCTTTCAATTTGGGGGAAGTTTCTTCTATCAATGTTACTATCTCGTAATCTCTCAATCTCCATTTTCGTGAAAGAATGTCTTTCATGAATTTGACATAGCTGGGCATTTCTTCCAACGCTTCTGCAAATGGAATGTTGATATGCAGCTTTTTGAATACCTCCAAAAATCTAGCAAACTGCTTGTCCAGTTTTTTTTTATGGTGTCGTCGTGTGGAAAAGGTGGAGGTGGAGTGAATTTTTCTTGATCTTTTTCCTTTGCTTCTTTTTCCTCCATATGTGGAACTGCTTCTATTGAAACTTCTTTAATGGATGCCTTGATTCCATCATCTCTGTTGATTTCAGTACCGCTTTTCAAGGTAATGGCTTGGCATTGCTCCTTCCCCATGTTCCTTGGATTTGGTTCTGTGTTGCTAGGAAGATATCATGGTGGTATGTAACTCTTAGCATTGGCCAGTTGTCCAATTTGATTTTCCAGTGCCTTTATAGAAGCAGATTGGCTTTGAAACATATCATCATATTTTTTTAACTGAGCTAGCACTTCAGCTATTTCTGGTTCTTTTTCATGCTCCTGGTCTTTATTCTGCTGTTCGAATCCAGTGGTGGATTGTTCCTTTGCCCTGAATTGTTGCTCCATTTGAAATTGGGATGATTCCTCAACCCTGGGTTGTAGGTGTTGGAATATGGATTGTTCCCCTATCTATTGACATAGTTCACTGACTCTTCATGTTGGTTTGTCTATGGAGCTCCTCCATATGGTGAACTTATAGATCCAGCATTACCTTGCATGCTGAGAGTTTCCATGAATTTGCATATATGATCCAGCTTGGCATTCACTGTTGTGTTGGCTCCAACTTCATAAATTCTAGCAATTCTTTGGATCATGCTCCTTTCTGTTGGCCACAAGGAATGTTGTTGGCCATTTCTTCAATTAGGTCCCAGGCTTAATCTTATCTTTTGCCATTAAAGCTCCTCAGTAGCAGCATCAATTGTGGTTCTCATTATTCTAGAATGTCCTTTATAGAAGGTTTCTACTTGTAGCCATTTTGCAATTTCATGGTGAGGACATTTTCTGAGCAAATCTTGTACCTTTCACAAGCTTCGCAGAGAGATTCTGAATCACGTTGCATAAAAGGATGTGATGTCATTCTCAGCTTTGCAGTTTTGGCTGGTGGAATGTACTTTACAAGGAATTTTATGGATAAAGTGTTCCAAGTTGTGATGGAACCTGCTGGTAATGAATGTAGCCAAGTTTTAGCTCTGTCTTTCAAGGAATATGGAAAAACTCGCAGTCTCATTGCTTCTTCAGCTTCTCGGTTGAAGTTGAAAGTGCCGCAAACTTCCAGGAAGTTGCTGATGTGGGCATTAGGATCTTTAGTTGCATCCCCCCCACACTGAACTGACTGCTGTATCATTTGATTGCATGTTTTGTTGTCACACATATTTGCTGGTATGGGAGGAAGTACAATAATGGAAATGAAGCCGTCAACCACCGGAATAGTTCTGTCTCGAATGGGAATTGGTGGTGCAACTTCCAAAGGTTCAGGTTCCATGTTGATTAGTATTTCTTGGCCTTCTCGCATTTCTTTCTTAACTGTCTGATGGTTCCTTAAATTTTTGGGTCAAGCGGTCGGATTTCAAAGCTTCAGGTTCGTCTCATATAATGTTTGAGAACATGAAACACAAAAAAACATAAAGAAATTATATGCAGGTAAAGGTATCTAACCTCAAAATTAATAGTGAAAGATAAATAGGTCTCTGGCAACGGCGCCAAAAACTTGACCGGCGTAATCACACGTGTATAACGCAAGAGCACATCTCGTTCAAGTAGTATAATAAGTATCGATCCCACAATCACTTAATACCTAAGTTATTAATTTATGAAGGCAAATTTTTACAAGTATCTAATAGATTGATTATTTGATTGGATGGTGACTTTAAATTTAAAACAAGTAATTAAAATAGCGCGACAGTAGTTTAAGGAAAATTCAATATTATTAAACTATCTAGGGTTGTGAATTCTTCCAATATCTTTTAAAATATGAAGTGGTTAATTTACGTTTGTGTAATATATGGTTTATTAACCTAGAACAATAATTTATGCAAAAGCCTCTTCCGATGGTCAGATACAAATACCCAGTATAACCCAATTAATCATATTCATATGTCAACCGAGTTACCTGAATTCATTAAGTGAAGTTCAAATTATGGTTACCCTTGCCCGACAGGTATATTCCTATCATTTAAGGAAATCTATTAAAAAGTTATCTATCTTCAAGGAAGATCGTAGGCTATTGAGTCTAGTGTTAGACATTATGTCCCATAGCGTCACTGTTTGTAAATGATTGTATTATTGTACAAAATTAACTATGTGATAATGAAATTGCCTTTTGTCGTTTTGTAATGTTATTTACTTTGATATATAAATGGCGAAAGTCCATATGATTAGTACCGGATTGAGATGATATGAGACAGTATCAATCCATAAAGGTTTAATCATTAAATATCCCTAGTCGGAGTATTATCGAGATCGGACATCGATAATGCGGAATAGACTAGTATTGCGCTTGTGCACGTTGTGAGGGCACAACGGCATAGTTCTCATATATTTAAGTATTGGATACTTATGCAAGTGCGATAGGAGGTTGTGTTTTACCGATGGTACGGAAAACAGCTTCGCTCTGGATAGACCCCGCGGAATCCCATTGGTAGTATGTCTGCGTGTCCATGGGAGGCCGCATCAGGGTAGGTGTATATGGTCTTAACCTGAGACTTACATCGCTAGTACTTGCGACAATCGGTAAACTTTGGTTTTGGTGGTGGGGGACCTTAAACCGGTTCTGTGTACACCTATTCTGGGTTTATCGAGAATCGTAGTGTACTGGATGTGATGTCGAGATGGAAGTATCACTTCAGACATATGGAGGTGATGATCACGCAGGACACAGAACTAGTACTCTATAAAAGGTTGCAACCGTCGGGACAATATGACCAGGTCAGGATTGTCCGATTTAAAGAGACTAGTTGCTTGATGTCCGATATATGTTTCGTACGGGGCAGACACATCTCCAGCCCCAGGCCTAACATGTGATCATCCGATACTGGATCGATGTACGCAATACTACGGTATACTACGCTTGATATAGATCTTATATTCCTATAAGAATATTTCTGGAGAATTGGGTAGGCATGGCGCTTTGCTAGAAGCCAACCTTGTCTTGTGAATCGGTAAGAACGTAGTACGAGGTACGTACGTGTTCGGATTATCCGACGACCGTATTTACTGCCAAAATACCGGAGATCTCTTGGGTCGCTTCCTGAAGATTCACCTATGATATTTGATTCGGACATAATTAATCTTGGATTAATTACGGAGAAACTTTATCTCGGATAAAGTGCCTAGTTAAGAGAGAGAACGATTAATTTATAATTAATCGATAAAATTATTGTATTCGATATAATAATCGAAATTCGATTTCGACGCGAAATTAAAATTAGATTTTAATTCGGGCATCGAGTTAATTTAGAATTAATTCGTTAGCGACGTAAATAATTTTCGCCAGGCGCAATTATTTATTTAAATTCGGTTGAATTAACGTCGCGACAAGTTCGGTAATTCGGAAATATCGAACCCGAACGCGTGAGTGGACGTGGGCCCACTTTCATTGGGAAACGTGTGGGGCCCACATGACACTTGTCATTATATGCATTATTTAATTGATAAGGCATTGCATGGTGATAGTGTGCATTACACTCAAAGGCATTGCATGGTGAATAGTGTGCATTACACTCAAATGTTTTGCATGGAGTTTGAGTGTTTGACACTCTAAGCCATTGCATGGTTGTGTCATAGATTTATTATTAATTTAATAAAATTATGGCATAAATATAAATTGATTTTTGGTAAAAAAAAAAATCAATTACACAAAACTCTTTCTCTCCAAATTTCTCTTCACATTGCCGTGAACTCCATGGAAGGGCAAAGGAAGATTTGATCTTCTATTCTCCATTTTTGCTAGCACAAGCAAGGGATCAAAGGAGGTGATAGGGAAACCATCAAAGAGCTTGGAATACAAAAGCTTGGAGCTTCAAGTCTTCTTCCTCCTCTTGGCCGAATCTTCCAACACTTGGAGCTTCCCCACATTTGATCATCTTCTTCATCACATAGCTTTGTAAGTAAGATTCCGCCATGCTTCAAGTCTTTTATATATATTCATTTATAGTTTTCATATGCTTAACATGAAATACTTTAGGTTAAAATTTGGGTAAAATTGATTGAAGCATGTTCTTGTGAAATTTGATGAATTAGTATGCTTATATGTATGTTAAATGACATTATATGAAATCAATTTTATGAAAAATGCATTGGATGATTTTTCCCCCCAAAAATTTGACCTTGGCCGAATGTGATGTTACATTTGATGTATTGGATTTTTTGTGTTTAAGATCATTGGATGACTTAGAACGTATACGGGACGTAGATTGTAATTCAATCGGATTGAAAAACAAATAAATCGACACAAAAAACTTACCTTGGCCGAATCAACAAGGACATGAAATGGAGTTGATTTTTGATAAAATTAATGTTGGACATTTATTTTGCAAAATACATGATTAATAAATTAAATGGGTATTTTTGAAATATTTGGTTTAATGTATTAATCTTGGTATTACACTTTAATAATTAATTGGACTTTAATGTTTGGAATATTTAAATTTAATTAATGGGCTTAATTGGTGAATTGGGCTTTTAATATTGTATTTGGGCATAATGGGCTTGGTTGGACCAAGTAGATTTGGGCCAAAAGGATTGGATCCATTTGGGCCTAAATCACTCCATTAAGTCCAATATAATATAATGGGCTTTAATAATTTAATTGGGCCTTATGGGCTTAAAATTGGTTTTATGGCTTTTAAGGGTGATTCCTTATTTGGGCTTGGTAATTGGGTTTGACCCACATTGACCAAAGCCCAAGCCTTAATAAATCAATTAAAAGCCCATTTGACTTGAATTAAATTAACCATTGGATGTTAGTTGGGCTTTGAGACCCAATAGAATTAGATTTAGAATCTAAGTCTTTAAAGCACATTAAAGTGTGTACATTTAATTTGGAATTAAATAATTGAATTAGTATTGAATACGAATTAAATCAGATTTAATAAGTAGTTCGATATAATCGTGAATTCGTACCTTATGTACTTATTCTCAATCGAGTTGGACTCGCGCAAAATCAAACCGTTGTTTGAACATTGGATGATCACTTAAACAAAGACTAATTAATTGGATTAGATTGGTTGTAGAAGCATGTCTTGTTTGAATATATATGTATGTGATGAATGAATAGTGTATATCGGATGGATATTAGAAGGGAAAGGGTAATTTTAGAAATTATTGTAATTTGGAATTTATAAATTGGACCTGCGTGTCCAGCCTTATCTCTTTATCTCTTTGTATTCTCTTCTCACCTATTCCCCTCAATGTAAATGAGGTTTCTCTTATTGTATTATGTAATTGGGTAGAAGTAGAATAGTGCTAGCGGGGAGAGGAAAGGAGTGATTTGTTATAGGAACAAGTTGTTTATATATCCATCCGCATATCACTATTAATTTACTTTACGCGCTTTATGATGTTTTAGAAGCATGCTTAAGGGTGTATGATGATGAGACCTAACAAATAAATAAATTGGTTGCCAATTACGCGAAAATCCCTCAATTTATATTAAGCGAATATCCTTCCATTGAATGATTCTTGTTCAAGATCCGAAGTTGGCATTGGTTTGTTTTTGACCAAAGTCAAGACCTTTGTCAATCAAGGATGTACTTGAATCATGAGAGTTTTGTTGCATATCGGTGTCTTGTCCAAATCGTGATTTTTATTGGCCAAAGTCAAGATCACTTTTTGTCCAATGACATTGATTACGAAACTTTCCTCGTCAATGGGTCCCGCTTAACTGGAATCATTAGGTTTGTTTTTGGCCAAAGCCAAGGCCTAGATGATTCGGAGGATAGGGTTAGGAAATGTATTGGATACATTGACATTATACACATGTTTTGGACTTGGATGTCCACCTAACCGGATCTAGGAATTGGATGAGATCCAATTGATCATGGAGATCTACCTAAGTTAAATAGCATACAATTTTTATTGGCCAAAGTCAGGTTGTGTGTTATTTAACGGGATCCTAGCCCACTAGGAAATTCGATTCCCGAGTTCTCTACAGAGGGTTAGAGACTTGAAGAAAATAGTGGGAGGCTATTATGAATTTGCAATTTCGTTCAGATATTTAGCCTTACGCATCTTTCAAAATTATTTCGTCAATATTTTAAAAATTAGTTGGACTAATATATTGTTATTTTACTTGTAACAGTTTGACTGTACCCATAACATCGTTGACTTTATAGTTGGACTATAGTTGTCAAGATGACTGGCAAAGGAAATATCCGCGACATAATCATGGGCGATAATGTCTTCAAAGGGACAAACTTTGCCGATTGGGAAATGAACCTCAAGATAGTGCTTGGGGCTGAGAGGGTACTGTATACTATTCAGAAGCTCTCCCGCCTAAAGTACATGAGCCACTAGAGCTAGAGTTATGGAAGACTCATAGTGACGATTGTACCAGCTCAGTTATGCTAGCTGCAATGACCCAGCATTTCAGACGCCAGAATAGGGACTTGGATCCCTATAACATGATGGCAAGATTGCGTGATCTCCACCGCACCAACAAGCGGATGGAGAGGTACGAGCTAGTAAGGAAACTCTTCCGCTCCCGGATGACAGACGGCGCGTCAGTTGAGGCCCACGGGACTCAAATGATCGCTGATATAGATGAGTTAGCCAATATGGGCATTGTCTTGGAGGCAGAGCTGATGATTGATATGCTATTACAATCGCTGCCCGATACTTGGAAACAAATCATCATCAACTATAAGTTGATGGATACTGACGACACTCTTGGAGAGTTGTTGTCCATGCTGAAGGAGTCCGAAAGGGAACTCCTAAAGGGGAGCAAGCGCGAGGCGCATTATGCATCGACCTCTCATGCGCCAAAGGCTGTGCCCAAGGCAATTGGAGGTGCGAGGAAGAGGAAGTTCAATAAGAAGGGCAAAGGCAAGTTGACAGTGGCTTCTAGGAAGACAAAGGACAAATCTCGAGACATCTGCCTCAACTGCGGCAAGAGGGGTCACTGGAAACGTGACTGCCGAATGAGCAATGGCAGAGGGAGGATATCAAGGCTGGCAAGGCATCGCCTCTGGTATGTTTGTTATTGAGATAAATATGAACACTTCTAGTTTTAAAAATTGGATTTTTGATTCTGGTTGTGGTGCTCATATTTGTACTGATGTGCAGGATCTGCAGGATAGCAGGGTTCTGGCGTCAGGGGAGATGGATCTACGGGTCGGAAACGGAATACAGTTGCTTTTGGCCGTAGGGACTTTTGTTTTAGAACTGCCCTCAGGGCATGTAATTAAACTTCTGAACTGTTATTTTGTACCTAGTTTAACTAGGAATATTATATCTGTATCCTTGTTAACCCAGCAGGGTTACACTTTTGTATTCAGAAACACCGGGTGTTATTTATATAAAAGTGATACAGAAATTTGCACAGCTGTTGCAAATAACGGTCTTTATATTTTGAATATAAATGAATCTCCTAAAATGACAAACAAAAGGCTCAAAAGGAGTAATCTAAAAGATGAAGCTTACATGTGGCATTGTCGTCTAGGAACAACATCAAAGACTCGCATATCCACACTTTCAAAGAGTGGGTACTTGGACGAATTTGATCCCAATTCATATGACGTCTGTGAATCTTGTCTTTTAGGCAAAATAGCCTAAATCACCTTTTAGCGGTAAAGGTGAACGTGCCACAGAACTGTTGGCTCTCGTTCATACTGACGTATGCGGGCCCATGTCTAGCCAGGCTAGAGGTGGATTTCACTACTTCGTAACCTTTACAGATGATGCATCTCGTTACGGTTATGTGTATCTTATGAGACACAAGTCGGAAACTTTTGAGAAATTCAAAGAGTTTCGACACGAAGTGGAGAAAAAAACAGGGAAGAGTATTAAGAATTACGGTCAGACCGTGGTGGCGAATACTTAAGTTATGAGTTTCAAGATTACTTGAAAGAATATGGTATTCTTTCACAGTGGACTCCTCCTGGAACACCGCAATTAAACGGTGTGTCCGAATGAAGAAACCGCACCTTGTTGGACTGGTAAGGTCAATGATGAGTCGCACTGAGCTACCAATATCCTTCTGGGGATCCGCATTAAACAGTGCTATACTTATTTTGAATAAGGTACCGTCGAAGTCTGTTGAACAGACTCCATATGAGATATGGACAGGAAGAAACCAGGTTTCTCTTTCCTGAAGATTTGGGGATGCTGGGCATATGTTAAACGTTTGGAAGGTACCAAACTTGAACCCAAATCTGATAAATGCCTTTTCGTAGGATATCCTAGGGAAACCAAATGATATTCCTCTATCACCCGCAAGAGACAAAGTATTTTTTGCTCTACATGCATTTTTCCTTGAGAGGATTTTATAAATGCAGTGGTAAGTGGGAGGAAAGTAGAACTCGATGAAGATCGAAGTGATACTGTTCCTGGCAATGAATCAACGACGGAACAAGAACAGACCGTCCGGGATGAATCTGTACCACAAACTTCACATACACAAGGACCGCGTAGGTCGGAGAGAGTCAGAACAGTACCTGAGAAGTATGGGTTCCCGATCTCACCTCATGTAGATATTAATCTTATTGAGGATAATGAGCCGGCTACGTATGAGGAAGCGATACGAAATATCGATTCCGCTTTATGGCAAGAAGCCATGAAGTCCGAGATGGATTCCATGTACGCCAACCAAGTTTGGACACTGGTTGATGCACCAGAAGGCGTAAAGCCTATTGGATGCAGATGGATCTTCAAGAAGAAGACCGACATGGATGGCAACTTCAAAACGTACAAAGCTAGGCTTGTAGCAAAGGGGTATCGTCAACAATACGGTATTGATTATGATGAAACCTTCTCACCCCTTCCATGATTAAATCCATTCGGATAATGCTTGCAATAGCTGCATATGGCAGATGGACGTTAAGACCGCTTTCCTTAACGGAAACCTTTTGGAGGATTTTATATGCAACAGCCTGATGGTTTTATCGTGCCAAGACTTGCAAACAGGTTTGTAAGTTAAATCGATCCATTTATGGATTGAAGCAAGCATCACGGTCATGGAATCAGCGTTTTGACGAGATCATAAAAGAATATGATTTCGTGCAAAACGCAGATGACCCTTGTGTATACAAGAAGTTTAGTGGGAGAGCACTTACTTTTATTGTCCTTTATGTCGACGACGTATTGCTTATAGGCAATGACATTCCCATGCTAACGTCGGTGAAAGCTTGGCTTTCATTAAAATTCTCCATGAAAGATCTGGGAGAAGCAGCCTTTATTCTTGGAATAAGATCTACCGGGATAGATCTAGAAGGCTGCTTGGACTCTCCCAGAGTACATACATTGATAAAGTGTTGAAGCGATTCAACATGGAACAATCCAAGAGGGGATTGGTTCCAATGATACGTGGTACCTCTCTGTCTAAGGACATGTGTCCTAAGACTCAGGAAGAGAGAGACAACATGAGTCGGATACCGTTCGCCTCGGCAGTCGGATCGATCATGTATGCCATGATATGTACACGACCTGATGTCTCATATGCTTTGAGCATGTGCAGTCGCTATCAGGCCGATCCAGGTGAAGGTCACTGGATAGCAGTTAAGAATATCCTTAAGTATCTTAAACGAACTAAGGATGCTTTCTTAATTTATGGAGGCGGAGAACTTGCGGTATCTGGGTATACCGATGCAAGTTTCCAAACCGACAAGGATGACTACAAGTCACAATCCGGGTATATTTTTTGTTTGAATAACGGAGCAGTGAGCTGGAAATCTTCCAAGCAAGATACTGTTGCCGATTCAACAACAGAAGCGGAGTACATCGCTGCATCTGAAGCAGCAAAGGAGGCAGTTTGGATCCGAAAGTTCCTAATCGGATTAGGAGTAGTTCCGTTAGCAGCTGAGCCCGTTCCATTATATTGTGACAATAACGGGGCTATAGCGCAGGCTAAGGAACCAAGGTCTCATCAACGGTCCAAGCATGTTCTTCGACGTTACCATCTGATTCGGGAGATTATACATCGTGGCGATGTAAAAGTCGAGAAGGTCACATCAGATGATAACATTGCAGACCCGCTGACGAAGGCTGTCATTCAGCAAGTTTTTGAACGACACATACATAGTTCGGGTATTAGATGCTTGAGTGACTGGCTATAGGCCAAGTGGGAGATTGTTAGACATTATGTCTCATAGTGTCACTGTTTGTAAATGATATTGTATTATTGTACAAAATTAACTATGTGATAATGAAATTGCCTTTTGCCGTTTTGTAATGTTATTTACTTTGATATATAAATGGCGAAAGTCCATATGATTAGTACCGGATTGAGATGATATGAGACAGTATCAATCCATAAAGGTTTAATCATTAAATATCCCTAGTCGGAGTATTATCGAGATCGGACATCGATAATGCGGAATAGACTAGTATTGCGCTTGTGCACGTTGTGAGGGCACAACGGCATAGTTCTCATATATTTAAGTATTGGATACTTATGCAAGTGCGATAGGAGGTTGTGTTTTACCGATGGTACGGAAAACAGCTTCGCTCTGGATAGACCCCGCGGGATCCCATTGGTAGTATGTCTGCGTGTCTATGGGAGGCCGCATCAGGGTAGGTGTATATGGTCTTAACCTGAGACTTACATCGCTAGTACTTGCGACAATCGGTAACTTTGGTTTTGGTGGTTGGGGACCTTAACCGGTTCTGTGTACACCTCTTCTGGGTTTATCGAGAATCGTAGTGTACTGGATGTGATGTCGAGATGGAAGTATCACTTCAGACATATGGAGGTGATGATCACGCAGGACACAGAACTAGTACTCTATAAAAGGTTGCAACCGTCGGGACAATATGACCAGGTCAGGATTGTCCGATTTAAAGAGACTAGTTGCTTGATGTCCGATATATGTTTCGTACGGGGCAGACACATCTCCAGCCCCAGGCCTAACATGTGATCATCCGATACTGGATCGATGTACGCAATACTACGGTATACTACGCTTGATATAGATCTTATATTCCTATAAGAATATTTATGGAGAATTGGGTAGGCATGGCGCTTTGCTAGAAGCCAACCTTGTCTTGTGAATCGGTAAGAACGTAGTACGAGGTACGTACGTGTTCGGATTATCCGACGACCGTATTTACTGCCAAAATATCCGGAGATCTCTTGGGTCGCTTCCTGAAGATTCACCTATGATATTTGATTCGGACTTAATTAATCTTGGATTAATTACGGAGAAACTTTATCTCGGATAAAGTGCCTAGTTAAGAGAGAGAACGATTAATTTAGAATTAATCGATAAAATTATTGTATTCGATATAATAATCGAAATTCGATTTCGACGCGAAATTAAAATTAGATTTTAATTCGGGCATACGAGTTAATTTAGAATTAATTCGTTAGCGACGTAAATAATAATTTCGCCAGGCGCAATTATTTATTTAAATTCGGTTGAATTAACGTCGCGACGTAAGTTCGGTATTTCGGAAGTATCGAACCCGAACGCGTGAGTGGACGTGGGCCCACTTTCATTGGGAAACGTGTGGGGCCCACATGACACTTGTCATTATATGCATTATTTAATTGATAAGGCATTGCATGGTGATAGTGTGCATTACACTCAAAGGCATTGCATGGTGATAGTGTGCATTACACTCAAATGTTTTGCATGGAGTTTGAGTGTTTGACACTCTAAGCCATTGCATGGTTTGTGTCATAGATTTATTATTAATTTAATAAAATTATGGCATAAATATAAATTGATTTTTGGTAAAAAAAAAATCAATTACACAAAACTCTTTCTCTCTCAAATTTCTTCACATTGCCGTGAACTCCATGGAAGGGCAAAGGAAGATTTGATCTTCTATTCTCCATTTTTGCTAGCACAAGCAAGGGATCAAAGGAGGTGATAGGGAAACCATCAAAGAGCTTGGAATACAAAAGCTTGGAGCTTCAAGTCTTCTTCCTCCTCTTGGCCGAATCTTCCAACACTTGGAGCTTCCACCATTTGATCATCTTCTTCATCACATAGCTTTGTAAGTATGATTCCGCCATGCTTCAAGTCTTTTATATATATTCATTTATAGTATTTCATATGCTTAATCTTTGTTTGGGACATATTATAGAAACCAACATCTAGGGCTTAAACCTAAAATCCCTTTTCCAAGTTCATTTTAAGTTTACCAGATCAATCTTATTAATGGCCAGTTAACAAGAAGAATTAAGACTAAGGCCCATTAAATAAACCTTTATATTACCCAAAATATAAAATAACCCCTTATAAACCAGTGATATTGGAATTCATCACAACCCCAGATAATGGACTTAGTTACAATATATATCTAGGCTAGTAAAAGATTAAATAAAATAAATTACATAAAGTAAATGCTGGAAATTAAAAAGGTAGAAGTACAATAAAGAAAATGATGGAGTTAGAGGATCCACTTTTATTACTTATATTTTAGATATCTCCCTTAATATAATATATTCACTTTGCTTGATAATTACCAACCGACCATATAGGTGATATCCTGATTAAGTCAAATTATAATTAATTCCAACCGATGATACAGGCGGTATCCAGTTTAGTCAGGTTAAAACCAATTTTTATTAAGTCCAACCGACCATTAAGGCGGTATCCTCATTAAGTCAGGTTTTAAATAGTTTATATATTATAATTAAGGGAGATTAATCTAAATATTAGTAATAAAAGCTTTACCTTTTACCCCTGCAGGGGGGAGTTACCTCCTCATTGCTGAATATTAAAAACTGAAAAGTAAAGAAAAGAAAGTATTATTGTGTAAAAGTAAATAAAATTAAATACTGAAAGCTGTAAATAAACAAACAAGATACAATCTTCTCAATATTCTTAAGGAATTCCTTAGAAGAAGTATGAATTACAAATGAAACTGCAGCCTCTATTTATAGAAAAATTTTGGTTTCGCACGTCGCGATGCCCCTAATATTGCACGTCGCGACGTGCCGTTGATCTTGGACACGTGGCAATCGGCTTCTAGGATGGTGACACATGGCGTCGGTTGAATGATTAACTCAATCATTTGCTTGGCGTCGTGACGCGTAAGAGTGAGCGTGATGCTGACATCAGAATGACATAAGCAATGACGTGTTCAATCGGCAGCATGTGATGGAGACACGTGTCCGGCGTATGTTAGTAGATTTCTTATGATATTGACATGTGGCAGGCGCACGTTAGCAATTGCGTATTTTAGAAAACTTCTCTAATTGTGACACGTGTCTGGCGCACGTTAGCATCGTATTTTAGCAGGAGGCGCACGTTAGCACGGCGCATTTTAGCAACAGTGCATTTTAGCAGGAAATTTTCATTTTCCCCTTTTTGTCCATTTTCCACTGTTTTGGCCCTGAATTGCCTCCAGAAAGTCCTGTTATTTTATTTATCTACAAAATAACATCAAAACACATCAAAATATTCACATAACTCGAGAAATTATACCAAATATAAAGATATATGAGTGGGAAATAGTGATCTATTTACCACTCATCATAAAGGAATGTTTTTAGCACAATAAACATAGCATTTAGCGGCATGTGAGCTTGAATTGATTATTTTGAGAAAGAATCAAATGCATGGGAACCCTAAGTATTGAGTTAATTAGGATTGTGAGATTAAATGGTTAAATTGAAATGAAGATTATTGGTTTAGTAAGTATTTACATTCATCGATGAATGTTTGATTCTGGAATGCACGCGTCGCAACGCGAACAGAGTTGTGTCGCGATGTGAACTAGAATTTGAAGAACACGTTTCTGGAATTATGCGCGTCGCGACATGCCATGTTACGCGTCGCACCATGAAAATAAAAAGTTTTCCAAATCAATTTCAGATCATCTCAGATACAGTTTAGTTTGATAAGGGCCATCCTAAAGAATTTGTATTAGCCCGTTTGCTTACAGTATATCATAATACAAATATCATGCGCCTTGAGTAATTTATACGTGTTCAAAAGAATAGATTTAACCTAGTTCCGAAATATATTCCACAATTTATATCCTAATTAAGTTTCTCAATGATAAATCATAGCAGGAACCACAATTCCCTTCAACGAGTGGCGTAGTACCAGCCAAATTTCAGACAAGTGAGTGGACACAACTCTTTTAAATTGATCTTCATTTTTTAATTTTTCTAACAAACTTACTTTTTACGCTTTAGGGCGTTAGATC
This sequence comes from Zanthoxylum bungeanum, assembly GCA_019454045.1. NCBI lineage: Eukaryota > Viridiplantae > Streptophyta > Magnoliopsida > Sapindales > Rutaceae > Zanthoxylum > Zanthoxylum bungeanum. The sequence goes on along the minus strand of SKCR01004439.1, from coordinate 79,947 downwards.
ATTTTTATTACAGATATATCATAAAAGTTTATGATTTAAGTTATATTTGAGAAATAAATATTTTCGGAATATGGTTTATGTTTTTCTAGGAATGGGGGAAAAACCCACCTCAGTATGTAACTTGATACAGACATGGAATTGATGGACAACACATGTGCACATATAGAGGACTATGGAGAACGGCGATATGTAACGCCCCCAGATCCTAGTTCAGGACTAGGGATGACAGATGCCATTAGATCCTAGTTTCAGAGCTTGGAGGGTAGCATAGATCCGCAGCCCCAGTTCTAGTTCAATGGCTTGGGGGACGGTGATATGTAACGCCACAAGAACACTAGTTTCAGGGACATGAGTGGCATGCTTTGGGGGATGGCGATACGTAATACAGTCATGGATTTGCACTCCTCGATCTAGTTAGGCGTATGAGGGGATGACGATACGTAACGCCCCCATACGTCAAGTTTTCAGAAACAAATCAGTTATCAGAGATTCGATTTTCAGATACAAGTTATCAGAAGCAGATTTTCTAAGAAAATTTGAGTTAATCTTTGAAGAAAAAGTTCAGACGACGAGATTTTTCAGAAAGAAGCTCAAAGTTTTCAGACAAAAAAATAGTTTCTTATAAAGTTATTTCGTGACTTTCGGTATTAGAACCAAATGTTTTATAACTTTTTGTTTAGTTTTTCATCTACTCACTTAGATCGTACAACGGTCTAACCCCCCACTCCCAATTTTTTGGTTTTGCAGGTATTCTCAAAGGATGAGCTCGGGAGAACGGATACTGATGCAGTCACTAGGGTATGGAGTCCACCAGTTCAAGTCAGAGAGAGAGTGAGAGTCCAGTCAGAGTACAATAAAAGTCATGTATTAGTATTTGGGTTACATGTAGTCATTGTAAGAATAGGTGATTATAAATATACACTTATTAATAATGATCTCATTATCCAAGATTGTCGAGTTTGTGTATTGGTTCCATAAATAAGAATTTGATTGAGAAAAAGAAAATAGTGTAGTTTATAGTTAGAATGACAGAGGCTCAATGGAAAATGACGGCCTATTCTCTGTCGGTAACATCTTCTAGATCGGGGAAGTTACAAAAATGGTATGAGAGCATGGTCTATGGAGTCAGTGACTACAGTTGGCAGAGTGTTGGGGACTTGTATACGTAGTATGCCCGGGGTACTAGTATGCAAGGAACTACCTCTCCAGTATTCGATCCTCGAGTACGTCCTCAAGTTCCATAGACAGGTTAGTAAGCATTCCCAAGGCTACTTAAGCTGATTTCCAATAAGTAACCATAATTCTCACTCTAGTTATAAATTATTCCATGATTACTCAGAACTATCAGTAAAGATAAGGTTAAGCCATGAAACTATAAAATACAATACTCAGAATAGTTACTTAAGGGAGTGGGAAAGAAGCTATAAGAAAGGAGAAAAAAATGTTTAGATGTTTAGATAGCCAGAGACTAAAAAAGATAAAGAAACAGAAAAATATAGTGAAGTTCCAAGAGTACCCACCCAAGAAAATAGAAAGAGAAAGAAAAAGTTAGAAAGAGAGGTATAATATAGAATGTAGATATTTAAGCAATCAGAAGAAAACAGAGATAGAAGTACGAAAGCAGATAGATAAGAAAATGCCAAAACCTATGGTAGTAAGAAAAATGGAACAAGCATGAGTAAGAGTAAAAGGCCTAGTAGACCTAAGTGAGTTTTCTTTCCTTTTCGTAAGATTTATTCTCTCCTCGGAAAATTCTTCCAAGCATATCAAATAGCTCTTGAACACCTCGTATAGATGGTGAGTTCCTCGAATAACCAAGGACATCTATAAGGCGGAAGAATCAAGAAAGTCAAGGTTAGTCGTGGAAACTTCTAATGGATTTGGAATGCTATAAAGATGTAGAGATTCTAGATTCCATAAACCCAGGCCCACAGACAAATAACATAAATGACGTCAGAAAATGATTAGTCGCCCTAACCAAGGAATCCAATAAATAAGGCCCCGTGATCGGCGTAATCACACACGTATAACGCAAGCGCACATATCGTTCAAGTAGTATAAAAATATCGATCCTACGAGGACTTAATTTCAACTATTGTTATTAATTATTGATACTATTTATTTACATGTATCCAAGTAAAGGGAGAAACGAATGATTGCTTGATTGGTTGGTTGAATGTGGATTTACTAAATAAATAAATAAAGACACATAAGAAAATACTAAGGAAAATAAAAAAAGACACAAATATATAGGGTTGTGATTCCACACAATATTATTCTAATGATAAATTGATTCTCTTATATATGTGTAATAAATCAGTCTGCTAACCTGGAACACGAAATTATGTAAAAACCTATTATGATGGTCAGACACAAATACCCAGTATAACACAATTAATTATATTCCTATGTTAACCAAGTTATCTGATTTTCATTAAGTTCGAATTCTAATTATGACTACCCACGCCCGACATGTATATTCCAATCCTGTAAGGAAATCTAGTAAAGGGTTATCTATCCTGAAGGAAGATCGTGAGCTATTGAATCTAAGGCTGAAACCTAAAATCTATTTTCCAAGTTCATTTTAAGTTTACCACATCAGTCTTATTGGTGATCAAGCAACAAGAAGCATTAAGCTTAAGATTCAATAAACAAACTAAAGTATTACCCAAAATAAAATTAAATCAATTATTAAGCATGTGAATATTGTGTTTTATCACTTCCCTAAAATAAAAATAAAATGTTGTGGTTAGGGGATCCACTTTTACTATTTCTATTTAGAAATCTCCTTTATTATAATATAGAAATTAGCACTGATATTACCAACTGACCATATAGGCGGTATCTTGATTAAGTCAAATTCTCAATTAAGTCCACCCGACCATAAATGCAGTGTCATTATTTATCCATAAACCAGCCATATAGGCGATAATCATCTGTCACCTAAAGATTGACCATATAGGTGGTGTCACATTATGTCAAATAAATAAAACTAGCTATTAAGGCGGTATAACCTTTTGTTTAAATTATAATTTCCATATCATAATTAAGGGAGATTGATCTAAACTAAAGTAATAAAAGCTTCATCATTCCCCCAATGGAAATTTAACTACTAAACATAAATGAAAAATAAAAATAAAATAAACTATTACTATTACTGAAAATAAAAATACATAATTAAAATAATGAAAATAAATAAAAACAAGATGCAATCCTTAAACTCCTTATAGAAACCTAACGAAAGCATGAGAATTACAAATGAAATGGCTTGGTATTTATAGGCAAATCTAAATGCTTCCACCAATTTCTCCACCAATTGCTCCACCAAACATGGCATCAAACAAGGCACCAAATCCTCCACCAAACATGCAAGCATGTTTGATGGAAGTTTGACAATTTTTATTTTTTATTTTATTATTATTTTTTTATTTTGAAAATGACTTAAATAATTACACAAAACACACTTATGAATGTTTAATATATTTCAGTCATGTAAACGTCAGAATTCTAAATTATTATGAACTTCCAAGTTGTAGATCTTTGAGTCTTTTTTAATTTGGAACTTGAATTACCTCAATCTGATATCGGAGTAAACAGTTATGGCCAAAATACGACAATTGCGCAAATTTGAAATTTCTGAAATTGCACTTCGTTAGAAAATCATTTCAAGTTTCCAATCTCCAAAATCAAAATGTCAAGTCCAGTTTTTACCCTTATTTGTTCCACATTTCGTCCTGATTGATTCCATTAAGTCCCGATTTTATTTTATCTGTAAAATAAACTAAAACACATCAAAAAGTTTATCAAACCCGAGAAACTAAACAAAATATTAGGTAAAAAGGCGATAAATATTGATATATTTTCCACTCATCACACCCCCAAACTGAATATTTTGCTAGTCCTCGAGCAAAACAATAAAATATAATATAATAAATAATTAAAATTAAACCAAGCCACTTTCGTAGGGATCACAGTTGCATTTAGCGTATGCCACAAACCATTAAACCCCTAACGTGTCCCTAGTGGACGAGTTGTAGTCTCCTGAGGGCTTTCAATGACGATACCAAAAACGTCAATCTAATGCACATAAAAGCAAAAGAAAAGAGAATAAAAAAGTTAGTGACTAAACAAGTGAAACTTCTTATCCAAGTTAGTAGTTGTTTTCTTTCTTTCTAAATTAAAAAATAAGTAAATTCTCCGATTATTTTGACCATTCTTCATATACACAACCAAAAAGGTATTAATCAAATCATTGTGCCCACAATATTCATAAGTGTAGTTGAAAAGAGAGTAATATTTTTCTCCTAAAGTTATATCAGAATTCACACCTTTTTAGCAATGGATTTTTTTTTCTCTTTTATTTTTTTGCATAAAATAAAGAAATCAACATCTTCAATCCATGTAACGAGCTTTGGGTCAGTGACTCCCAAACCAGTTGGCTTTAGGGCACTAGGTTTTAAGACACCCCTACAGACTTAATTACTCGGATTTCAGATGTTTTTTTTATAACATCTTTGATCCATGTTACAAGGTTTGGGCCAGTGACTCCCAAGCCAGTTGGCTTTAGGGAACTAGGTGTTAAAACACCCCTACATAATTAATGACTCGGATCTCGGAATTTTTTTTTCTATACACACTTTTTTTATTCCATTTCTTTTTAGATTCTTCCTCCAATTAAACTAGAGCACTGAATATTACAAACTTTTCAAATACATCTCATGGTTGTATGTTACTATGCATGTTGATAATACCTGTCAACTGAACATATGAAGATCCATTTTAGTCAGTATTATGGAGAATTCACAAATTAAATAATTCAACAGGAAATAAACAAAAATTAACTTGTTACGAAATAGGTTGAGATACGGGAAATTCCTTACAAAGCTATCTCACACCAATTTCACCTGATTAATCAAATTAAAAACACAAAATCAAAAAAAAAATATTATAAAATTTAAAAAAAAAAATTAAAATTTTTTTTTTTTTGAATTTTTTGAAAATTTTGACTAAAAATAACACAATAAAAATAAGATACTAATCAACTATTACCCTCCCCCAAACCTAAATGAGACATTGTCCCCAATGTCTTAACAAGTAGAAGAAGAGTTTAGAAGATAGTACCTTGTTAGCTGAAATTCTACATCTAAAATTAGAGGTTAAGATCCAGATTTATCCGACTCTTCTTACCATGATCGTTATCAGACGAGATTATCTTGGAAAAGATAGGGTCAATTTGTGGTTCAAAGGCTAAAATTTCTTGAATTAGATCATTCGCAGTTCTGGCAGTAAATAGGAGATCTTTTACAGGTTTTGACACGAACTCATTTCTCCAGGCATCATCAAGAAACACACAAAAAAAGTCATAAAATTCATCAACGTTAAACAGTCCAATCAGTTTCTGGTGTATATTCAAGGTTGCCCAAGATATCACTGTAAAAATTTCCTCCATCATACCCAAGCCATCTAGCAAAGTAATAAAAGCATCGGCACGGTTAATCATTTCCACCAGTCGTTCAGACATACCTGGCACAATCAGTTCTTCTCCATTTGATGGTTCAATAAGATTCGCCTCTGCCAAAGGTTTTGGGATGATTCCCAAGACTTGACTGCCTCCTTCCTGTACAGCCATTGAAACAATTCCCATTAGTCCAAGGTTGCCACCGCTATATACTAGGTGCATACTTCTTTCGATAATGACTCTACCCAATTCATGTGATGCCGCTACGAATTCTAGTTTAGAACTAGCACGAGTACCGTAAAACACACATATATTTACAACTTATCTTCTTGAAGTAGTTTCCATTTTTTATATATTTTTTTCTCAAATCTGGATGCCTTCAAAGTGAAATGATGAGTTGAATTTATAGAACCTGAAAAGGGTGAGTAATAATAGCACTAGTATCTTCCAAAGGATGATTCTTAGCTAAACAATAAAATAAATCGTGAAAGGTCAAAAAGTCTCGATCCTGTCGGCGAAAATAAAGAGAATTACAACAGAAAAGAAAATCAAAGTAATTATTAAGGCAACAGAATTGTGTACGCAATACGCCACACGTTTGGTATATAAATTCATTATGATGCGTCTCAAGAATCCATTCATTACTCAGCCATCACTAATGAATTAGCTCTTATTTTTGTGATTGTCAAACACCATTCCTCTTATCTTGCTCTGCATTAAATGCTCCGATTGTACTTTTCCTGAAAATATCACACAAAATTAAAAACTCTACAACATGTATACACAAAATATGAAAATAAAAATTACAGCAAATTGCATAGGTTGCCTCCCTGCTAGCGCTAAATTTTCATCTTCAGCTAGACGTGACTGAAATGCATCTATCAAGGAGGTTTCAGTGTGGTTTTTGATGTTCGATTAAAGACAATTCCATGAGCGTTACTTTTGAAGGGTCTCTTCCAACGGTAAAATGGCAAAATAATTTTATCTCATTCAGTGCTTGTGCCACCTTTTTAAAATTTATTTCTCTAGGGTTCCTGAAAATAAAGAAAGAAAATCAGGTGGTCTTGTATGGTGCTTGACTTTGAAAGGAAGTTATATTCTGTCAAGCTTCTAGGAGATATATTTGATTTGTACTCCCCAAAACATTTATGTTTCTCCTGAATGCATGAGATCTTTAATATGGTTAGACATTTGCTCCTCCATTTGTGCATCTTCCTCCATATTTTCTTCATAGATATATTTCATAATTTCCTCATTCAACTCTTCTTCTGTCATCTGTGAAATGCATGTTCCATAAGTGTCAACCTGAGGATGTACAGATATGTCTGTTTTTAGGTCTTTATCCTCCGATATGACTAGCTCAGGTAGCTATTCTACAAACATTTGTGCGATGCAACTTCCAAGATCTTCATTTTGTGGATACAGAGTTTCATTCCCACTTTTTTTTTGTACAAACATCTCTACTACTTGTTCCTCGTCAGAGTAAGAAGAATAATAAAAATCAAATTGAGACTTTGTTGGTTCGGGCTCCTGAACTGATACCTCTGATTCTTGATACTGGTCAGTCTCGTCCTCTGTTAAGTTGTCATGATGAATCTATGGATACTCGAAGGCTTCCTCAGCATTATTTTAATTTGCTCCGTGAGATATGTAATCCAGATTGCCTGTTAATTGTCTAATTTTATTTGTCATCCTCTGTATGGATGTTGTTTGACTATGAATTTGTTCATCAAATTGAGCTTTCTGTTCTTCGAGCCAATCTTTGAGCATGTGAATCATCTGATCTTCCTCTGGTGGTTCTGGTTATTGATGAAGATCGTAGATGGATGGTGGATAAGATGGAAAATGTGGTTCAGTGAAATATGTTGGTTCTTCGTACCTTGAATTATTCTGATAATTCTGCCACACTGAAAGGTATATGCATTGATTGATCGGGTGGTTACCATCACATATTTCACACCTCCCCATTGCGTTCTGTTGAGCAAATGTAGTATTGATTGGGTCTGACATCCAGGGATAATTGTTAGGCTGGACAACATGCCTCAGAAAACCGGACAGTTGCTCCCTGATTTGGGATGTATCTTCACCTCGTAAAACTTGTAATTCTCTTATCACCCAACTAAAATCCATGTCAACCACCTGAAAAATAAAAGAAAGAAATAAAATTACAGATAAAAAAAAAATTAGATACACGTAAAATAGATAGCTTCAAAATTAATAACTCAAGAAAGGTAAGTCCCCGGCAACAGCGCCAAATACTTGATCAGTGTAATCACACACGTATAACGCAAGCGCACGTCTCGTTCAAGTAGTATAAGAATATCGATCCCACAAGGACTAAATTTCTAAAGTTGTTATTAATTATTGATACAATTTATTTACAAGTATCCAATTAAAGGGAGAAAATAATGATTGTTTGATTGGTTGGTTGAATGTGGATTTACTAAATAAATAAATAAAGACGCAAAAGAAAATACAAAGGAAAAATAAACAAAAGACACAAAAATCTAGGGTTGTGATTCCACATAATATTATTCTAATGATGAATTGATTCTCTTATATATGTGTAATAAATTAATTTGCTAACTTTGAACATGAAAATATGCATAAGCCTCTTCCGATGGATAGATGCATAACCCTCTTCCGATGGATAGATGCAAATACCCAAATAACCCAATTAATCATATATCTATGTTAACCAAGTTACCTGAATTCATTAAGTTCAAGTTCCAAATATGGCTACCCCCGCCCGACAGGTATATTCTTATCCTATAAGGAAATCTATTAAGGGTTATCTATCCTTAAGGGAGATCGTGGGATATAGAATCTAAGGCTGAAACCTAAAATCCATTTTCCAAGTTCATTTTAAGTTTACCACATCAGTCTTATTGGTGATCAATCAACAAGAAGCATTAAGCTTAAGATTCAATAAACAAACTAAAATATTACCCAAAACAAAATTAAATCAATTATTAAGCATGTGAATATTGTGTTTCATCACTTCCATATAAGAAAAATAAAATGATGGGGTTAGGGGATCCACTTTTACTATTTCTAATTTAGAAATCTCTCTTATTATAATATAGAAATTATCACCGATATTACCAACCGACCATATAGGCGGTATCCTGATTAAGTCAACTTTTCAATTAAGTCCACCCGACCATAAAGGCATCATCATTATTTGTTCATAAACCAGCCATATAGGCGGTAATCATCTGTCACCTAAAGACCGACCATTTAGGCGTTGTCACATTATGTCAAATAAATAAAATCAACCATTAAGGCGGTATAACCTTTAGTTTGAATTATAATTTCCATATCATAATTAAGGGAGATTGATCTAAACTAAATTAATAAAAGCTTCACCCTTCCCCCAACAGAAATTTAAGTAATAAACATAAAACAAAACAAAACAAAACAAACTATTACTATTATTGAAAATAAAAATACATAATTAAAATACTGAAAATAAATACAAATAAGATGCAATCTTTAAACTCCTTATAGAAACCTAAGGAAATCATTAGAATTACAAATGAAATGACTTGGTATTTATAGGCAAATCTAAAGGCTTCCACCAATTTCTCCACCAATTGCTCCACCAAACATGGCACCAAACATGACACCAATTTCGGTCATGGAAACGTCAAAATTCTAAATTATTATTAACTTCAAAGTTGTAGATATTTGAGTCTTCTTTAATCTGGAACTTGAATTACCTCAATCTGATATCGGAGTAAGATGTTATGGCCAAAATATGACAATTGCACAAAGCTAAAATTTCCAAAATTGCACTTCGTTAGAACGCCATTTCAAGTTTCCAATCTCGAAAATCAAAATGTCAAGTACGGTTTTTGCCCTTATTTGTTCCACATTTCGTCCTGATTGATTCCATTAAGTCCCAATTTTATTTTATCTGTAAAATAAACTAAAACACATCAAAATATTCATCAAACCCGAGAAACTAAACAAAATATTAGGTAAAAGGGGCGGTAAATATTGATATATTTTCCTCTCATCACTCTGACCTACACAGATCATCACTCATATGTGATACCAGTTAAGGAAGCTGTCCTGACAGAGCCTATCTCATACCTACCCTATATGAGGAATAGACTCTACCAGGACATAGAAAACTAGAATATGGATATAGAAACCCATCAAGACCAAATAAAAAGAACCGATGAGATATATAAAGTAGTTCTTACCAGCATAGATAGAGGTGACCGTAAGAAACCTAACGGGAGTTCATCTTACAAAATGGAAAGACCTTGGAAGGCATACCACCTAGAAAATAAAATTAAGGAAGTTTCGAGGATATAAAGAAGAAAACACAGTATAGCCCAAAGATCAAAGTAAGTTCGCGTGAGGCTTGTTGGACAATTATGACTCATAGCATCACTATTTGTAAAAGACATTGTGGTTTTTGTACAAATTAACTATGTGAAAAAGGAAATTGTTATTTTATCATTTTGTAATTAGATTGCTTGAATATATAAATGATAAAAGTCCTTATGATTAGTTCCGGATTAATAAGATATGAGACAATATCAATCCACGTAAGGTTTAATCATTAAATATCCCTAGTGGTAGTATTATCAAGACTGGACATCGATAATGCGGAATAGACTAGTATTGCACTTGTGCGCGTTATGGAAGCGTAACGACATAGTTCTCATATATTTGGGTATTAGATACTCATGCAAGTGTAATAGGAGGATCTGTTTGCCGATGGTATGGAAACAGCTTCGCTCTGGATAGACCCCTCGGAATCACATTGGTAGTATGACTATGTGTCTATGGGAATCTGAATCAGGATAGGTGTATTTGGTCTTAACCTGAGACTTGCATCGCTAATACTTGCGACAATCAGTACGCTTTGGTTTTGGTCGTCCGGGGCTTTAACATGTTTTGTGTACGCCCTTCTGGGTTTATTGAGAATCGTAGTGTATTGGGAGTGATGTCAAGATGGAAGTATCATTTCAGTGATATGGAGATGATTATCACGTAGGGATACAAAATTGGTACTCTAATATGTTGCAACTATCGGGAAAATATGACAAGGTCATGATTATCCGATTAAAGAGACTAGTTGCTAGTGATCTGATATATGCTTCGTACGGGGCAGACACAATTCCAGCCCAGGCCTAACATGTGACATCCGATACTGGATCGTAATATGCAATACTTAGTATACTACGCTTGATAAAGATTATGTATTCCTTACAAGAATATTTCTAGAGAATTGGGAAGGAACATTGCTTTGCTAGAAGCCAACCATGTCTTGTAAATCGGTAAGAACGTGGTACGGGGTACGCACATGTTCGGATAGTCCGACGACCGGATTTACAGTCAACATATCAAGGAATCTCATGACTCGCTTCCTAATGATTCATCGATGACGTTTGACTCGAACAGAATTAATCTAGGATTAATTATAAGAGAGAAAATTAATCTGGGATTAATTACGGTACGAATTTATCTGGGATAAAATTCGAATAGAAGAGAGAGAACGATTAATTTGGAATTAATTGGTTAAATAATATATTGGATATATTAATTGAAATTAGATTTCAATGCGGAATTACAAATTGGATTTTAATTCGGGCAAACGAATTAATTTAGAATTAATTCGTAAGCGACTTTAATATTAATGTAGCGACGAAAAATTCGTTGATTCAGAATTAAATGAACCCGGGCCTGAGTGAAGTTGCGTGTTGGATTGTTCGACTTAAGTTCGGAATTTACAAGTGGTGGGACCCACTTGACTTACATTAACTAGTTTGACTAGTGATGGAAGTGGTTAAAGGTTGAGTGAAAAACTTGGGTTGCTTGTTTTGTACACTAACCAAATCTAACACACTTTGTCTTTATTTTGAAAAGATATACCAACTTTGAGATTTGATTTTTGTAATTTTTTTAGAAATCAAATACACAAAACAAAAGCAACTCTCTCCCTCTCCACACACAAATGTCGTGAGCTTCCTTTCTCAAGATAGAAATTTTGTTGCAAATTTTCTTCAAGCTAGCACTTTCAAGGACTCATTCAAGGTGTTAGGGAAACTAATCCCTTGAGTTTGGAACCCAAAGAAAAGCTTAGAGCTCTTCTCAAACACACAAAAGTTTTAAACTTCATACATCCATCAAATCCGTTTAATGTAAGTATTCTGCAACTTCTTTGATTATTCACACACCGAATCATGATTAGAGATCCTTGACATGTTCTAGGAACACTAACAAGGCTTGCAAGACTAGTAGAAGTCTACAAAATATACCAAATATTGCAGAACCTATATATCAGCCCAAGTCAATAGAAATCCGTGGAAGTATACAAGAATAGACCTGAGAGGTTTGAGATATTTAGAGTGACAAAAGTATCAGGGTGGGCAGTAAAGCAAAGTACCATACCTGCGACTTAAAGCAATAATAGATAGCGGATATTTAGGAATTACTTAGGAGAACGAACAACCGCTAGCCTCAATAGCAAGCCGTAGAGCAAAGAAATAGGATAACCAAATGGTAAGAGGGATGTGAGAAGTAACATGGAAATTTAGTGCATTCGGGCACGAAGATAACATAACGAGAAGATAGTATTGTAGAGAATTGATGATAGTTGTGGGACCCCAAAACATAGAGTAGTCGAGTGATGAGCGAAAAATATATCAATATTTACTGCCCCTTTTACCTAATATTTTATTTAGTTTCTCAGGTTTGATAATGTTTGGATGTGTTTTTATGTTTTTTGCAGATAAATAAAGTATTGGGACTTAATGGAATCAACTTGGCGCTAAAACGATGAAATCTGGACCAAAAAATGGCGAAAACGGAAATTTACTATATGCGTCACAAAATGCAGTCCTAAATTCCAATTTTGCTCAAGTTTGCTATTTTGGCTATAACTTTTTCATCCAATATCCGATTGAACTGATTCAAGTTCCCGATTAAAGAAGACAAAAATATCTACAACTTTTTAGTTTTAAATATTTTCGAATTATGAAGTTTGCAAGTCCGAAATTGATGAAATATTCGTAGTGTGTTATGTGTAATTATTAAAGTCATATTCAAAACAAAAAATAAATAAATAATAAAAATTTTCAAACTTCCACCATGTTTGGTGGAGTATTTGGTGCCATGTTTGGTGGAGTAATTTTTGGAGTAATTGGTGGAGAAATTGGTGGAAGCCTTTACATTTTCCTATAAATACCATGCCCTTTCATTTGTAATTCTCATGCTTTTCTTAGGTTTTTGTAAGGAATTTAAGGATTGCATTTTGTTTGTATTTATTTTCAGTATTTTTATTATGTATTTTTATTTTCAGTAATAGTAATAGTATGTTTTATTTTATTTTATTTTTTTATTTAGTAGTTAAATTTTCGCTGGGGGAAGGGTGAAGCTTTTATTATTTTAGTTTAGATTAATCTCCCTTAATTATAATATGGTAATTATAATCTAATAATATGGACTAAAGGTTTTATTTATTTGACATTATGTGACACCGCCTATATGCTGGTTTATGGACAAATAATAACACCGTCTTTATGGTCGATTGGACTTAATTGAAAATCTTACTTAATCAGAATACCACCTATATGGTCGGTTGGTAAAATCAATGATAATTTCTATATTATAATAATAGAGATTTATAAATTAGAATTAGTAAAGGTGGATCCCCTAACCCTAGCATTTTATTTTTATTCTAGGGAAGTGATGAAACACAATATTAACAAGCTTAATAATTGATTTAATTATATTATGGGAAAATTCTTTAGTTTGTTTATTCAATCTTAAGCATAATGCTTCTTGTTGCTTGATCACCAATAAGATTGATGTGGTAAACTTAAAATGAACTTAGAAAAGGGATTTTAGGTTTCATCCTTAGATTCAATAGCTCACGATCTTCCTTCAGGATAGATAACCCTTTACTAGATTTCCTTACAGGATTGGAATATACATGTCGGGCGTGGGTAGTCATAATTAGAATTCGAACTTAATGAAAATCAGATAACTTGGTTAACATAGGAATATAATTAATTGTGTTATACTGGGTATTTGTGTCTGACCATCATAATAGGTTCTTACATAATTTCGTGTTCCAGGTTAGCAGACTGATTTATTACACATATATAAGAGAATCAATTTATCATTAGAATAATATTGTGTGGAATCACAACCCTATATATTTGTGTCTTTTTTTATTTTCCTTAGTATTTTCTTTTAGGTATTTTATTTATTTATTTATTCAGAAAATCACATTCAACCAACCAATCAAACAATCATTCCTTTCTCCCTTTAATTAGATACATATAAATAAATAGTATCAATAATTAATAACAATAGTAGGAATTAAGTCCTCGTGGGAGTGATATTGTTATACTACTTGAACGGTACGTGCACTTGCGTTGTACGCGTGTGATTACGCTGGTCAAGTTTTTGGAGCCATTGTCGGGGACTTATTTTTCTTGAGTTTTTATTTTTGAAACTATTTATTTTACTTGCATCTAATTTTCTTTATTTTCATTTGTAATTTTTATTTCCTTATTTTATTTTTCAGGTGGTTGACATGGATCATTATTGGGGGATAAAAAGATTTCAAGCTTTAGTAGAAGAAGATATACCCCAAATCAGGGAGCAACAGTCCGGTTTTCTGAGGCTTGTTGTCCAGCCCAACAACTATCACTGGATGCCAGGACCAAGCAATACTACATTTGCTCATCAGAACGCAATGGGGAGATGTGAGATATTCGATGGTAACCACCCGAGCAATCAATGCATATACCTTTCAAGGTGGCAGAATTATCGGAATTATTCAAGGTACGAAGAACCATCATCTTTCACAGAACCACATTTTCCATCATATCCACCATCAACCATCAATCTTCATCAAGAACCAGAACCATCAGAGGAATATCAGATAATTCACATATTCAAAGATTGGTTCAAGGAACAGGAAGCTCAAATTGAAGCACAATTTCAGAGTCAAACGGAATTTATATAGAGAATGACAGATCAGATCAGACAATTAACAGAAAACCAGAGCTACATACCTCAAGGAGCATTTTCAGATGACACCGATGAAGCCTTCGAGTACCAAGCATTTCACGATGATACTTTAGTAGAGGAGGAGGCTGAGCAGTATCAGGAATATGAGGTATCAGTTCAGGAACCCGAACCAGCAAAGTCTCGATTTGATTTTTATTATTCAGATTCTGATGAGGATGAAGAAGTATAGCTGTTTGTGCCAACAAAAATTGAGGATCAAATTCTGTATCCTCAAAATGAAGATCTTGGAGCTTCCATTGCAGTAATATTTGAAGAAGATCTACATGAGCCAATCACATCAACATCAGAAGATGAAGACCTAAAATCTGACATCTCTTTACATCCTCATGTTGATACTTATGGAGCATGCATTTCACAGATGACAGATGAAGAATTGAATGTGGAAATCCTAAAATACATCTGTGAAAAAAAGGTGGAGCAAGAAGCAGAGCAAATGGAGCAGCAATTTAAAGAACTTGAGCATTCAAGAGAAACATCACTGTTTTGGGGAGTACAAATTACACATATCGCCTAGAAGCTTGACAGAATGGAACTCCCATTCCAAGTCAAGCACCATACTAGACCTCCTGATTTTCTTTCTTTCTTTTCAAGAACCACTGGAGCAACAAAGATTAAAAAGGTGGCACAAGCACTGAATGAGACAAAATTCTTTCTAACACTTCACTGTTGGAAGAGACCCTTCGAAAGAAATGCTCATGGGATTGTCTTTAATCGGACGTCCAAAACCACGCTGAAACCTCCTTAACAAATAGATTTCAGTCACGTCTGACTGAAGACAAAATATTTAGCGCTAGCAGGGAGGCAACCCATGCAATTTGTTTTAATGTCTATTTTTATATTTTATGTATACATGTTGTAGAGTTTTTAATTTTGTGTGTTATTTTTGTAGGGAAAGGCACAAACGGAGCATTTAAGGCAAATCAAGATAAATAGAATGGTGTCTGGCAATCACAAAGATGAGAGCTAATTCATTAGTGATGGCTGAGTAAGGAATAGATTCTTATGATGCATCATAATGAATTTATATACCAAACGAGTGGCGTATTGCGTACATAATTATGTTGCCTTGATAATTGCTTTAATTTTCTTTTATTTTGTTATTTTCTTTTATTTTCACCGACAAGATCTAGACTTTTTGACTTTCACTATTTATTTTAACGTTCATTGTCATTTGACAGGTACTAATGCTATTATTACTCACCCTTTTCAGGATCTATAAATTCAGCTCGTCATTCTTCTCTTCTACACATCCAGATAAAAATTCAGTTAAGAGAAAAATGGAAACCACTTGTAAGGGACGAGTTACTCATATCTGTGTGTTTTGTGGATCTAACTCTAGGACCAAACCAGAATTTATGGAGGCCGCAAATGAATTGGGGAGAGTTATTGTTGAACGAAACATGCACTTAGCATATGGCGGTGGCAATCTTGGATTAATGGGATGTGTTTCAAAAGTCGTGCAAGAAGGTGGTAGCCATAATTTGTGAGTCATTCCAAAACCATTAGCGGAGACAAACCTCATCGGGGACTCAAACGGAGAGGAATGCATTGTCTCAGGCATGTCCGAACAACTCATTGAAATTATCAATCACGCTGAAGCTTTCATTGCTTTACCAGGCGGGCTAGGCACGTTGGAAGAAATATTCACAGTTGCATCTTGGGTAAATTTGAACATCCACCAGAAACCCATTGGACTATTTAATGTGGATGGATTTTTTGATTTCCTTTTTGTATTTCATGCAGATGCTAACAAACTTGGGCTTATCTCTAAACTGGTAAAAGACATATTCCTAGCTGCGAGAAAAGCCGATGAATTAATCGACCAACTCTTAGCCTATGAACCAAAAATCGACCCCATTGTTTCCAAGTTGAACTGGTCTGATAGCGATCATGGAAAGAATCGTAGATTGGATTAGATCTTAATCGTTAATTTTGTATAGGAGCAACTGTCAAATCTGCGCTAAACAGGTGATATCTTCTAAACTCTTCTTCTACTTTTTAAGACATTGGGGACAAAGTCTCATTTAGGTTTGAGGGAGGGGAATAGTTGACTAGTATCGTGTTTTTATTGTGTTGTTTTTATTTGATTTTTAGTCAAAAAATTTCAAAAAAATTAAAAACTTTCGCAAATATTAAAAAAATTTTGTTTTGATTTTGTGTTTTAATTTGATTAATTAGGTGAAATTGGTATGAGATAGTTGTGTAAGGCATTTCCACTCCTAAGACGTATCTCAACATATTTCGTATCAAGTTAATTTTTCTTTATTTCCTTTTGAATTATTTAAGTTGTGAATTCTCCATAAAACTGACTAAAATGGATCTTTATATGCCCAGTTGACAGATATTATCAACCTGCTTGGTAACATACAGCCATGAAATGTATTTGTAAAGTTTGTAATATTCAGTGCTCTAGTTTAATTGGAGGAAGCATATAAAAAACAATAAAAAAAGAAAAAAAAATGTGTAAAAAAATGTCTGAGATCCGAGTCATTAAGTCCGTAGGGGCGTTTTAACACCTAGTGCCCTAAAGCCAACTGGCTTGGGAGTCACTGGCCCAAAACTCACTACATGGATCAAAGATGTTATAAAAATAAAAAGAAACATATGAAATTCGAGTAATTAAGTCCGTATGGGTGTCTTAACACCTATTGTCCTAAATCCAATTGGTTTAGGAGTCACTTGCCCAAAGCTCGTTACATGGATTTAAGATGTTGCTTTCTTTATTTTATGCAAAAAAACAAGTAAAAAATTTATTTCATTGCTAAAAAAGGTGTGAATTCTGATATAAGTTTAGGACAAAAATATTACTTTCTTTTCAACTACACTTATGAATATTGTGGGCACAATGATTTGATTAATACCTTGTTGATTGTGTATATGAAGAATATCAAAAATAATCGGAGAATTTACTTATTTGTAATTTAGAAAGAAAGAAAACAACTATTAACTTGGATAAAAAGTTTCACCTGTTTAGTCACTAACTTGTTTATTCTATTTTCTCTTATCTTTTTGCTTTTGTGTGCATTAGTTTTATTATTTTTTTGCTTTTGTGTGCATTTGTTTGACGTTTGTGGGTATCGTCGCTGTAAACCCTCACGAGACTACAACTCGTCCACTAGGGACACCTATGGGTTTAAAGGCTTGTTGCATGTGCTAAATGCAACCGTGATCACTACGAAAGTGGCTTAGTTTAATTTTAATTGTTTCTTGTATTTTATTTTATTGTTTTGCTCGAGGACTAGCAAAATGTTAGGTTTGGGTTGTGATGAGCGGAAAATATATAAATATTTACCGCCCATTTTACCTAATATTTTGTTTAGTTTTCCGGGTTTGATGAACGTTTTGTTGTGTTTTTATTTGTTTTGCAGATAAATAAAGTATCGGGACTTAATGGAATCAACTCGGAGCTAAAACGATGAAATCTGGAGCAAAAAATGGTGAAAACGGAAATTTACTGTACAAGTCACGAAGTGCAGTCCTCAATTCCAGTTTTCCGCCAAGTTTGGTATTTTGGCCATAACTTTTTCATCCGATATCCGATTGAGCTGATTCAAGTTCCCGATTAATGTTGAAATATCCGTAAGTGTGTTATGTATAATTATTAAAGTCATTTTCAAAACAAAAAATAAATAAATAAATAAATAATAAAAATTGTCAAACTTCCACCAAACATGCGAGGATTTTGTGCCATGTTTGGTGCCATTTTTAGTGGAGTAATTTTTGGAGTAATTGGTGGAGAAATTGGTGGAAGCCTTTAGATTTTCCTATAAATACCAAGCCATTTCATTTGTAATTCTCAATCTTTCCCTAGGTTTTTGTAAGGAATTTAAGGATTGCATCTTGTTTGTATTTATTTTCAGTATTTTAATTATGTATTTTTATTTTCAGTAATAGTAATAGTTTATTTTCTTTTCTTTTCTTTTATGTTTAGTAGTTAAATTTCCGTTGGGGAATGGTGAAGCTTTTATCATTTTAGTTTAGATTAATCTCCCTTAATTATAATAAGGTAATTATAATATATTAATATAGACTAAAGGTTTTACCACCTTAATGGCTGGTTTTATTTATTTGACATAATGTGACACCGCCTATATAGTCGGTCCTTATGTGACAGATGATTACCGCCTATATGCTGGTTTATGGACAAATAATAACACTGCCTTTATTGTCGATTAGACTTAATTGAAAATCTGACTTAATAAGAATACCACTTATATGGTCGGTTGGTAAAATCAGTGATAATTTATATATTATAATAAGGGAGATTTCTAAATTAGAATTAGTAAAGGTGGATCCCATAACCCCAGCATTTTATTTTTATTCTAGGGAAGTGATGAAACACAATATTAACAGGCTTAATAATTGATTTAATTATATTATGGGAAATTCTTTAGTTTGTTTGTTGAATCTTAAGCCTAATGCTTATTGTTGCCTGATCACCAATAATATTGATGTGGTAAACTTAAAATGAACTTAGAAAAGGGATTTTAGGTTTCATCCTTAGATTCAATTGTTGGACAAAATGACCCATAGCGTCACTATTTGCACAGATCATTGTGTTGTTGTAGCAAATTAACTATGTGACAAGGAAATTGCACTCTCATCATTTGTGATTAGATCACCATAGATATATAAATGAAGAGAGGTCCCTATGATTAGTTCCTGGACTGAGAATGATATGAGACAGTATCAGTCCCCGAAGGTTTAATCATTAAATATCCCTAGCCGGAGTATTATCGAGACTGGACATCGATAATGCGGAATAGGCTAGTATTGCACTTGTGTGCGTTGTGAGGGAACAACGGCATAGTTCTCATATATATAAGTATCGGATACTTATGCAAGTGCGATAGGAGGTCGTGTTTCACCGATGGTACGGGAAACAGCTTCGCTCTGGATAGACCCCTCGGAATCCCATTGGTATTATGACTATGTGTCTATGGGAGGCCGAAATCAAGGTAGGTGTGTATAGTCTTAACCTGAGACTTACATCGCTAATACTTGCGATAATCGATAGACTTTGGTCTTGGTGGTACAGGGCTTTAACCGGTTCTACGTACACCACTTCTGGGTTTATCAGAGAGTCGTAGTGTATTGGGTGTGTGATGTCAAGACGGAAGTATCACTCCAGTCATAGTGGAGATGATGTCACGCATGATACGGTATTAGTGCTCTTAAGTGCTGGCCGGCCATCGGGATATTATGACAAGGTCATGTATATCCGATTATAGAGACTAGTTACCAGACATCCGACATGTGCTTCAGACGGGGCAGACACTTATCCAGCCCAGCCCTAGCACGTGACTATCCGATACTGGGCTGATATACGCAATACTACGGTATACTACGCTTGATACAGATCTATATATTCCTGTAAGAATATTTCTGGAGAATTGGGTAGGCATGGCGCTTTGCTAGAAGCCAACCTTGTCTTGTAAATCAGTATAAACGTAGTACGAGGTACTTACGTGTTTGGATAGTCTGACGACCGTATTTACTGCCAACATATCCGGGGATCTCATGGGTCGCTTCCTGAAGATTCACCGAGGACGTATGACTCGCACTTTAATTAATCTGGGATTAATTCGATGAGAGAGAAAATTAATCTGGGATTAATTATGGAGATATTTTATCTCGGATAAAATATCGTTAAAGAGAGAGAATGATTAATTTGGAATTAATCGATAAATTAATATATTCGATATATTATAACGAAATTAGATTTCGACGCGGAATTGAAATTAGATTTTAATTCGGGCGAACGAATTAATTTAGAATTAATTCGTTAGCGACGTGAATAGTGAATTCGCTAGGCGTAATCATTTAATTACGACGCGACGGAAAATTCGTTAATTTGGAATTAACGAACCCGAGCCCGAGAGTGATTGTGAGCGCATTCGCATTTCGAATTCGAGTGCGGCACGCAAGTCACATCAAGCGTCAAATCGCTAGTCGCATCAATCGTCAAGTCACTTGTCACTTTGAGTGATGTGACATGACATGTTGTCACTTTATTAAAGTGGATGGATTTGATGTGAATAGTTAATTTGAGTTGATGAAAAGCTTTTAAAAGCTTGAAATGAAATATAACATTATTTATTTCTTGCTTTTTGACTTTTGTATTAAAATTGATATATGTTTTATTTATTATTTACTTGGTAAATATATAAAACAAAATGAAAAAGCTTTTCTCTCTCTCTCTTGCAACGACATACGGTTTTAAGGCTTTTGGAGCCAAAAACCTTCTTCTCTCTTCTCACGGTCATGGTGACCGATTCTCTTCCAATTTTTTCTGGTTTTCCCACAAAAATGGAGAAGCTAATGATCTTGTTGCAAGATCTAAGTGCTAGCACACACCTTGGGTTATACATAGGTGATAGGGAAACGAATTTGTGAGCTTGGAATCTCAAAGCTTGGAGCTTTAATGGAGGACATCCATGGCCGAATTTTCAAGGAGGAAGATGACCCAAAACCGAGCATGATAGCAGTCCAAGTAGGCCAAAACCGAACTCACACAAGGAGCAAAATGGGTTGTGTTCTTCTTCGCATCAAAACCGACCATTGTGAGTATATTCTGCACCTCCTATGTTGTGTATTCATGCGTTTTCTTGCTTGATTTGTTGATCTTGGGACCTAATTAGAAACTCAACAATGGTATCAGAGCTTTGATCAAGCATGAAAAAGTTAGGGTTAAAATTGGGTAAACTCGATTTAGGCATGATTTGGTTGAATTGTTTGATGAAGTATGCTTGAATGAGGTTGAATTGAAGTTGTGTATGATCAATTTCATGAAATTGGATTGGATTCAATTTTCCCTAAATTTTGGGCATGACAAATTGGGTAAAATCAATTGAAGCATGATTTGATTAAATTGATTGATTAAGTATGCTTAAATGTTGTTGAATTAATGATTGATTGGATCAATTTGAAGAAATTATGTTTGGAACAAATTTCCCCAATTTTTTATGTTGGCATAGAGTGACAAATTGGGTAAACTTGATTTTGAGCATATTTTGTGAAATTGGATGAATGAGAACGCTTAAAGTATGTTTAATTTAAGATTGATTGGATCAATTTGTTGAAATTGTGTTTGGAACAAATTCCCCAAATTCCTTATGTTGGCCGAAATTAAAGAACCCTAAATTTCTTGGTGATTTTGTTTGTTTGATCATTGGATGACTTAAAACAATTGGGTAATGTTGTTTTGAAGTTCAATTTGATTGAATTTTGATTTGGAAAATTTTTCCCAAATTAAAGTGGCTTGGCCGAATTCAATTGAATTTGAAATTCATTGTGTTTTTTGATTTTAATTCATTGGATGAATTGAATTGATTTGGGAAATGATGATTGTGGATTCGATTGGATTGAAACCGAATCGGATTTGAAAAACCCCTAATTGCCGAGAACAAAAGCATGTAAATTGGGTTTGATTTTAATAAATTGTGTTGGACACTATTTAATGTTAAAGTGCATGATTAAGTATGCTAATTGATGTTTTAGAAATATTATTGGGTGGTTAATTGTGTATTACACTTAGGTTAATTAATTATGGAATTTAGAATTTTATAAGTTAATTAATTGGGCTTATTTTTGGAAATTGGGCCTTTAAGGTTGTGATTGGGCTTTTGGGCTTTGTTGTACAAAGTTGAGTTTAGACAATTTGGTTGGATCCAATTGGGCCTAAAACCGCATCGATAAAGTCCAATTATGACTTAATGGACCTTAATTATTTAATTGGGCCTAATGGGCCAAAATTGATTTCTGGGCTTATGGGGTAACTCCCGGATTGGATTTTGGTTGTTCGGTTTGACCCGAGTTGACCAAAAGTCCACGCCTTATAGAAATTAATTAAAAGCCCATTGGCTTTAATTAAATAAACATTAGATGTTAATCGGGCTTTGAGACCCGTTGCGATTAAATTTGGAATTTAAGTCGTAAAGGTTCGTTAATAAAAGTGTAATATTTAATTTGGAATTAAATAGTGAATTATAATTAAATGCGTATTAAATTGGATTTAATTATGTAGTTTAATTTAATTCAAGAATTCGTACTTTGAGTACTTATTCGCAAAACGAGTTTGACTCGAGCAAAAATCAAATCGTTGTTTGAACATTGGATGATCACTAATTATCAGATTAATTAATTGGATTAGATTGATTGATAACATGCTTGTATGAATACATGGTTGCGATGCATGAATAATGTATATCGGATGGATATTAGTCGGGTGGGACAATTTTGGAAATTGTAATAAATTTGATTTATTAATTGGACCTGCGTGTCCAGCCTTATCACCTCTATACTCTTTGTATTCTCTTCTCACCTATTCCCCTCAATGTAAATGAGGTTTCTTTAGAAGTGTAGTGTAACGGGTAGAAGTAAATACATGTGCTAGTTTTTGGGAGAGAAAATGAGAGATTTGATCTAGGATCAATGTAAAATATCCATCCGCATATCATTATTATTTTATTTCATATGCGCTTTATTATGTGTTTAGAATGC
Source organism: Zanthoxylum bungeanum (assembly GCA_019454045.1). NCBI lineage: Eukaryota > Viridiplantae > Streptophyta > Magnoliopsida > Sapindales > Rutaceae > Zanthoxylum > Zanthoxylum bungeanum. The sequence goes on along the minus strand of SKCR01004439.1, from coordinate 56,924 downwards.
ATGTTTAAGGGTGTATGATGATGAGACCTTAATAAAGATAATAAATTGGTAGCCAATTTGCACGCGAAAAACCCTCGCTCAATATCAAGTGTTTTTCCTTCCATTGAGTGATTCTCACTCAAGATCCAAGATTGGCATTATAATAAATAGTACCACAAATCGTTGATTATATAGTTGGACTATTAGAATCAAGATATAAAAATGAAAGATTAATGTTTAAGACATAATCCTGGGCGAAAATGTATTTAAACGGTTTTATTTTTCAAATTGGGAATAAATTTCAGGATGGTCCTGGAAAAATAATAACTTATTTTATTTGATAAAATAACGTATTATGCCTAAGCCTGGAGTTAAGCAAATAGTAGAGCATAATCTTTGGAAGATCATGTAATGATAACTTAAGTGCTTAATCCATTATGTTTGTCATAATTATGTTCACAGCAAGTATTAAAATTGGATTTTAGATACTTAGTGTGGTACATAAAATATATATATTGATGTTCAGAATCTATTTTGAACAGGATATTGACTTCAATTGAGATTTATCTGCGAATTGAAAACGGGACGAAAGTTGCTGTTTTAACCGTAGATATCTGAATTAAGGAACTACCTTCGGGTTAGTACTTAAATTTAGAAACTGTTATAATGTAGCTAGTTTGACTAGAAATATTATCTCTATATCGCGTATAACCCGCTGCGGGTGTACCTTTATATTCTAGAACACTAAAGTGTTTCATTATATAAAGATGATATTGAGATAAACACATTAGATGTGAATAACAGAATTTATATTTTGAATATAAATGATATCTCAATTATATAACATGACAAATATATAGCTCAAATTGATTTGATCAGTTAAGAAACTTAATTGTGGCATAGTTGTCAGGGACACTACTAAACAAGAATCGTATATCCGCACTTTTGAAGAGCGGGTATTAGGACTGATTTGATTCCATTCAAATAAAGTCAACGAATCTAGTCTATTTGGGCAAAGTGCCTAAAACACTATTTACTTGGTAAAAGTGTAAATGCCACCGATCTGTTAGCCCTACTTCATAGTGAAGTAAGTGGGCCCATGTCTAGCTAGGCTAGATATGGATTTGAATATTTCGTGACCAGCACGGATATGGCATCGCGTATGGTTATGTGTTTCTTTTGAAACACAAATCGGAAACTTTTAGAGTTTCGACACGAAATAGAAAAACAGATCGGCTAAAGTATTAAACCGTCATGGTAAGACTGTAATGGAAAATACTTAAGCAATAAGTTTCTAGTATTTATGAAAGAGTATAGTATTCTTTCAAATAAGGACTACTCCCAGAATACGTCAGTTTGACGGTGTGTCCGAACGGATTAACCGAATTTTGTTAGACATAATAAGGTTAATCACGAGTCACTCTGAGCTACCATTTCCTTCAACGGATAAGCTTTAAACAGTGCAATAACTTATTTTGAATAAGGTTCCATAATAATCTGTTTGACAGATATCATATTAGATATGAACGGGAAAGAAACCGGGTTTCTCATTCCTGATAATTTGGGTATGCTAGGCATATGTTTGGATGATACCAAACTAAAACCCAAATAGGATAAGTGCCAAATGTAGGTTATCCTAGGGATACCATAAGTATTGTACTTATACATCTCACAAGAGAACAATTAGATTGTTACTCACCATACGGTTTTCCTGAAAGGAATACCGATATGCAGTGGTAAGTGGGAGGATAGTATAACTCGATGGAAATCGGAGTAATACTGTTCAAGGCACTTAATCTTAATGGAACATGAATAGTTCATCCAGGATGAGACTATTACCATTAATCTTCGAATACACAAGAACTGCGTAGGTCGGATAGAGTCAGAAAACAACCTGGGGTATGGGTTTCTGATCGCACCTCATAAAGATGTCTATCTTATTGAGGAATACTAACTGACTACGTATGAGGAAGCGATACAAGGTATCAACTCCCTAATTATGGCAAAGTGTCATGTAATCCGAAATGGATTCCATGTATATCAACCAGTTTGGATACTAGTTGATGTACCACAAAGGCATTGTGCCTATTGGTACTATATGTCTTCTAGGAAGACATACATGGATGACAACATACCAACGTATAAAGCTAGGCTTTAACGGAAAGGTATCGTTATCAACATTGTGTTGATTACGATTCAACTTTTTACCTATTGCCACGGTAAATCCATTTGGATAATGCAGATTATTCGATCCATGATTGGATTGAAGCAAGCATTAGGTTCTTGGAATTATCGTTTTGATATAATCATAATGATGTATGATTTAATTCAAAACGAAAATAATTCTAGTGTATATATAAGAAGGTTAGTGGGAGCGCACTGATAGTGGATGTCCTATAAAATAATGATAATACGCCATTTCTTGGAAATGATATTCCCATAAAATAAATATCGGCGAAAGCTTGGCTTTCGCAATACTCTCCTAGAAACCGTACATTGATAAATGTACGAGACCTGGTGTATCATACGCTTTGAGCATATAGATTCACAAACAGGCCAATCCGAGTGATAGTCACTGGATTGATGTTAATAACATCCGTTAGTATCTTAGAGAACTAAGGATGCTGTCTTAGTCTATGGAGAAGGAGAACTTGAAGTGACTGGGGTCACTGTAACAAGTTTCCTATAACCGATAAAGACGACTAAAAGTCGCAAACGGTACTATATAGTTTGAATAACGGTACAGTGAGCTGGAAATCTTCCAAGTAAGATACTGTTACCGAATAAACAACAAATGCGGGTTGTTGCTGCAGCTGAAGCAGCAATAGAAGTCATTTGGGTCGATACAAATCTAATTAGATTAGATATAGTTCTGTTAGCAGCTGAGCTAGGAGTCAGCACAGGCTAAAGAATTAATGGTCTCATCAACGATTCAGATACATACTTAGATACTCATCTGATTCATTCGGATCATATATCGTGGCGATGTGATGATCGAATAAATCGCATCAAGATGATAATCATGCAAATCCGCTGAAGAATGCATTTCTCAGCAGTTTGAGTCAACCGTACATAATTCGGGTGTAGGAAACTTGAGTGACTGGCTATGTGCCAAGTGGGAGATTGTTGGACAAAATGACCCATAGCGTCACTATTTGCACAGATCATTGTGTTGTTGTAGCAAATTAACTATGTGACAAGGAAATTGCACTCTCATCATTTGTGATTAGATAACCATAGATATATAAATGAAGAGAGGTCCCTATAATTAGTTCCTGGACTGAGAATGATATGAGACAATATCAGTCCCCGAAGGTTTAATCATTAAATATCCCTAGCCGGAGTATTATCGAGACTGGACATCGATAATGCGGAATAGGCTAGTATTGCACTTATGTGCGTTGTGAGGACACAACGACATAGTTCTCATATATATAAGTATCGGATACTTATGCAAGTGCGATAGGAGGTCGTGTTTCACCGATGGTACAGGAAACAGCTTCGCTCTGGATAGACACCTCGAAATCCCATTGGTATTATGACTATGTGTTTATGGGAGGCCGAAATCAAGGTAGGTGTGTATAGTCTTAACCTGAGACTTACATCGCTAATACTTGCGATAATCGATAGACTTTGGTCTTGGTGGTACAGGGCTTTAACCGGTTCTGCGTACACCACTTCTGGGTTTATCAGAGAGTCGTAGTGTATTGGGTGTGATGTCAAGACGGAAGTATCACTCCAGTCATAGTGGAGATGATGTCACGCAGGATACGGTATTAGTGCTCTTAAGTGCTGGCCGGCCATCGGGATATTATGACAAGGTCATGTATATCCGATTATAGAGACTAGTTACCAGACATCCGACATGTGCTTCGGACGGGGCAGACACTTATCCAGCCCCAGCCCTAGCACGTGACTATCCGATACTGGGCTGATATACGCAATACTACGGTATACTACGCTTGATACAGATCTATATATTCCTGTAAGAATATTTCTGGAGAATTGGGTAGGCATGGCGCTTTGCTAGAAGCCAACCTTGTCTTGTAAATCGGTATAAACGTAGTACGAGGTAATTACGTGTTTGGATAGTCCGACGACCGTATTTACTGCCAACATATCCGGGGATCTCATGGGTCGCTTCCTGAAGATTCACCGATGACGTATGACTCGCACTTTAATTAATCTGGGATTAATTCGATGAGAGAGAAAATTAATCTGGGATTAATTATGGAGATATTTTATCTCAGATAAAATATCGTTAAAGAGAGAGAACGATTAATTTGGAATTAATCGATAAATTAATATATTCGATATATTTTAACGAAATTTGATTTCGACGCGGAATTGAAATTGAATTTTAATTCGGGCGAACAAATTAATTTAGAATTAATTCGTTAGCGACGTGAATAGTGAATTCGCTAGGCGTAATCATTTAATTACGACGCGATGGAAAATTCGTTAATTTGGAATTAACGAACCCGAGCTCGAGAGTGATTGCGAGCGCATTCGCATTTCGAATTCGAGTGCGGCACGCAAGTCACATCAAGCGTCAAATCGCTAGTCGCATCAATCGTCAAGTCACTTGTCACTTTGAGTGATGTGACATGACATGTTGTCACTTTATTAAAGTGGATGGATTTGATATGAATAGTTGATTTGAGTTGATGAAAAGCTTTTAAAAGCTTGAAATGAAATATAACATTATTTATTTCTTGCTTTTTGACTTTTGTATTAAAAGTGATATATTTTTATTTATTATTTACTTGGTAAATATATAAAACAAAATGAAAAAGCTTTTCTCTCTCTCTCTTGCAACGACATACGGTTTTAAGGCTTTTGGAGCCAAAAACCTTCTTCTCTCTTCTCACGGTCATGGTGACCGATTCTCTTCCAATTTTTTCTGGTTTTCACACAAAAATGGAGAAGCTAATGATCTTGTTGCAAAATCTAAGTGCTAGCACACACCTTGGGTTATACATAGGTGATAGTGAAACGAATTTGTGAGCTTGGAATCTCAAAGCTTGGAGCTTTAATGGAGGACATCCATGGCCGAATTTTCAAGGAGGAAGATGACCCAAAACCGAGCATGATAGCAGTCCAAGGAGGCCAAAACCGAACTCACACAAGGAGCAAAATTGGTTGTGTTCTTCTTCGCATCAAAACCGACCATGTGAGTATATTCCGCACCTCCTATGTTGTGTATTCATGCGTTTTCTTGCTTGATTTGGTATCTAATTTGGTCCCAAGATCAACATCAATAGCTCACGATCTTCCCTGAGGATAGATAAACCTTTACTAGATTTCCTTACATGATAGGAATATACTTGTCGGGCCTGGATAGCCATAATTAGAACTTGAACTTAATGAATTTAGATAACTTGGTTAACATAGGAATATGATTAATTGTGTTATACTAGGTATTTGTGTCTGACCATCAGAAGAGGCTTTTACATAATTTCGTGTTCCAGGTTAGCAGAATTATTTATTACACATATATAAGAGAATCAATTCATCATTAGAATAATATTGTGTGGAATCACAACCCTAGATATTTGTGTCTTTTGTTTATTTTCCTTAGTATTTTCTTTTAGGTATTTTATTTATTTATTTATTCAGCAAATCACATTCAACCAACCAATCAAACAATCATTCCATTCTCCCTTAAATTATATACCTATAAATAAATAGTATCAATAATTAATAACAATAGTAGGAATTAAGTCCTCGTGGGATCGATATTTTTATTCTACTTGAACGGTACGTGCACATGCGTTATACACGTGTGATTACGCTGGTCATCGACCACTTTCCTGCAGAATGAATGATGACCCTTTCTTCCGGAAACCTTGATTCTAGTAAGCATAGAGACTCCTAACGAGACACATGAGTATGTAGCCATTCCCAACTTAGAACCCAGTAAGAGGAAGAACAAGTCAAGAAGAGTAATTGATAGAATAGATGGATTACGAAGTATCTAGATAATGAAGCCAATAAGTTCAACAAGACGAAGATAAAAAACACGAGATGGAAAAAATTCTATATAAGATAGAATAGTTGAAGTCGTAGTAAATCAAGTAAAATCTAGAAGCCATCGTTGAATTAAGGAATCCTTAAGAAAGTAAAGATTTTAGAAGTACAAGAGATCAGAAAGAATGACTCTTGGGAATATAGTGAACAACTTATAAAGAGTCTCATGTTATTGATAAGAAAAGATAAGCTAAATAGTAATACCTAAACCAAAGATTTAGTAAGAGATGTCCTAAGAATCGAAGTAGATAGAGTTTTCAAGAAAGTAAAGGATTAAGGAGTTTAAGTAAATGAGAGAAGGAAAAAACCTTTGTAGCAGAGCAAGTTTCTTAAGGAATAATAGAAAATAGAGTATAGCAGTACTCATACAGAGGAAAATAGAGTATAGCAGTACTCATACAGATGAATCCTCTTAAAGATTGGTTCTTGTTCATCTTCAACAAATTGGGAACTTGGCCAAAATCTTGGAGGGCTTCTACAAGGAGAAAATTTTTGTTATCAACACTTCCATAATCCGTTCATTGTAAGTATGATTCCACCAACCTTCTTTAATGTATTCAAATGTTTTTATGCTTGAATGATCTTGGGACAACTTTAGAAACCAACAATGGTATCGTGGAACCTAATTTGAGCATGAAAAAGATTAGGGTAAAATTTTGGTAAAATTGATTTGAGCATGATTTGATAAAATTGATTGATTGAGTATACTTGAATGATGATAACTTAGAGTTATGCATGATCAATTTCATGAAAAATTAATTGGATCAATTTTTGCCCAAAATATTGGCTTGGCCGAATGTAAATGCCCTAATATAGTCATGGTATTTTTTGTTTTTTGATCATTGGATGAGTTGAAAGACATGGTTATATTGATTTAAGATTCAATCGAATTGAAATCAGAATCGAATGTAAAAACCTCAAAAATGCCGTGAGCTATGGAGCATGAAATGAGATGATTTTTTGTTTCAAAATGTTGGACATGAGTTGAACAAATTAATACATGATTAATTGATTAGATTAGTATTTTGGAAATGTTAATTTAAATTGTTAATCATGGCTAAGCACTTTAATTAGTTAAATTATGAAATTTGGAATTTTAAAATTTAATTGGTTGGGCTTAATTTAGAATTAGGCTTTAAATGTTGTATTTGGGCCTAATGGGCTTGGTTGGGCCAAGTTGGTTTAGGTCAATTGGATTGGATCCAAATTGGGCCTAAATCATTCCATTAAGTCCAAATATGACAAATGGGTCTTTTATTTTTAATTGGGCCTTATGGCAGAAATTGGTTTCTTGGCAAATATGGTGATTCCTTAATTGGGCTTTGGTATTTGGGTTTGACCCATATTGACCAAAGTCGGTGCCTTAAGAAATTAATTGAAAGCCCATTGGACTTTAATTAAACTACATTGGATGTTTATTAGGCTTTGAGACCCATTTAGATTAGATTTGGAATCTAAGTATTTAAAGGCACATTAAAAAATGTAGTTATTTAATTTGGAATTAAATATGGAATTAGTATTGAATACGAATTAAATTATATTTAAATTGTAGTTCGATATAATTCAAGAATTCCTACATTGAGTACTTATTCTCAAACGAGTTGGACTCGCGCAAAATCAAATCGTTGTTTTAACATTGGATGATCACTTTATTCAAGATTAATTAATTGGATTAGATTGATTGAAAAACTTGCTTTGTGTGAATACATGGATGTGTTGAATGAATAATGTATATTAGATGGATATTAGAAGGGAAGGGCAATTTTGGAAATTGTTGTAAATTTATAATTTATTAAATTGGACCTGCGTGTCCAGCCTTATCTCTCTTGATTCTTTGTAATTCTCTTCTCACCTAATTTCCCTCAATGTTAATGAGGTTTCTTTAATTGTATTATGTAATTGGGTAGAAGTAAAAATAGTGCTAGCCGGGGGGAGAGGAAAAGAAGTGATTTGTTCTATGAACAATCTGTGAGATATACATCCGCATATCGTTATGAATTTATTTCCGCGCCTTATTATGCTTTTAGAATGCATGCTTATGGTGTATGATGAGACCTAACAAAGATAATAAATTGGTTGCCAATTTACGCGAAAACCCTCAACAAAATATTAAGCGTTTTCCTTCCATTGAGTGATTCTTACTTAAGATCCAAGATTGGCACTTGTTTGTTGGCCAATGTCAAGACCTTTGTCCATCGCGGATGTGTTTGAATCATGAAGGCTTTGTTCCATATCGTGTGTCTTGTCCAAGTTGTGATTTGTTGGCCAAAGTCAATATCACTTCTTGTCTATCGACATCGATTACGAAGCTTTCCACAGTCAATTGGTTCCGCTTAACTGGAATAATTAAGCTTGTTGTGCAAAAGCCAAGGCTTAGTGTATTCAGAGGAAAAAGCTTAGGAAAATATATTGGATATATTGGCATATATATATATATATATATGTTTCAGACTTGGAGGTCCACCTACCGGATCTAGGAATTGGATGAGATCAATTGATCTTAGAGATCTACCTAGTTAAATATCATACAGCTTGTTGGCAAAGTAAAGGTTGTGTGTTATTTAACGGGATCCTAGCCCACTAGGAAACTAGGTTTCCCGAGTACTCAACAGAGGGTTAGAGGCCCACCGAAAAATAGTGGGAGGCTAGTATTGAATTTTCAATTTCGTTCAAATAATTAGCTTTACGCGCTTTCAAATTATTTCATCAATTATTTTATTAGTTGGACTGATATATTATTATTTTTCTTGTAACAGTTAGACAGTACCCATACATCGATAATGCTTGCCGCTATGACTCCGCAATTCCGTCGTCAAAACAATGGGTTGGATCCCTATGAGATGATGGCGAAGTTACACGATCTCCACCGATCTAATCTTTCACGCTCGCATGTCAGAGGGTACGTCTGTTGAGCATCATGTCTCACAGATGATTGTTGACATTGAGCAGCTCAGACAGATGGGCATAGTCTTCGAGGCTGAGACTTCAGTGGATTTGATCCTACAGTCTCTCCACGACACTTGGAGTGGGTTCATCATGAACTACAACATGTTGAACCAAGACCAAACTCTTAGAGAGTTGATGTCCACTCTGCGTGAGGTAGAAAAGGAGCTCCTTAAGGGCAAGAAGCGCGAGGCGCACTATGCTTCAACATATCAGACTCCAAGGGCTTGGCCCAAGATAACTCGAGGTGTTAAGAAGAAGAAGCATAAGAAGAACGGCAAGGCCAAATCGTCAAAGGATTCTGGGAAACCCAAGGAGAAATCCCAAGATGTATGCTTGCAGTGCGGGGGAAGCGGGATCACTGGAAGCGTGACTGGCGCGAGTACAAGGTACACATGAAGGAAATCAAAGCGGGCAAGGCTCTGGCTTCTGGTATGTTGTTATAGAAATAAACATGTCTACTACTAGTTTTAAAAATTGGATTTTTGATTCTGGTTGTGGTACTCACAAATGTACTGATGTGCAGGATCTGCGGATTAGCAGGAGACTGGCCTCATGAGAGATTGACCTCAATGTTTGAAATGGGACTCGAGTTGCCGTTTTGGCCGTGGGCACTTATGTTTTGGAACTGCCCCGGGGCATGTACTTATAAACTGTTATTTTGTACCTAGTTTGACTAGGAATATTATTTCTGTATCTATGTTAACCCAATGCGGGTATACTTTTGTATTTAGAAACACGGGTGTTTTATGTATAAAATTGATATAGAAATTTGCACAGCTGATGCAATAATGGTCTTTATATTTTGAATATAAATCAATCTCAAACATATAATGTAACAAACAAAAGGCTTAAAGTAAGTAACAAAGATGAAACTTATATGTGGTATTTTCGTCTGGGATGTTAGACAATTATGACCCATAGCGTCACTATTTGTAAAAGACATTGTGGTTTTTGTACAAATTAATTATGTAGCAATGAAATTGCATTTTATCGTTTTGTAATTTGATTACTTAAAAATATAAATGATAAAAGTCCCTATGATTAGTTTCAGATTATAAGATATGAGACAATATCAATCCATAAAGGTTTAATCATTAAATATCCCTAGTCGTAGTATTATCGAGACACGATATTGATATTGCGGAATAGACTAGTATCGCACTTGTGCGTGTTATGGAAGCGTAACGACATAGTTCTCATATATTTAAGTATTGGATACTTATGTAAGTGTGATAGGAGGTTGTGTTTTACCAATGGTACGGAAAGAGCTTCACTTTGGATAGACCCCGCGGAATCCCATTGGTAGTATGACTATCTGTCTATGGGAATCTGCATCAGGGTAGGTGTATTTGGTCTTAACCTAAGACTTACATCGCCAGTACTTGCGACAATCAATACGCTTTGGTTTTGGTTGTCCAGGACTTTAACAGGTTCTGTGTTACGCCTTTTCTGGGTTTATTGAGAATCGTAGTGTATTGGGTGTGATGTCAAGATGGAAGTATCACTTCAGTCATATGGAGATGATGATCACGCAGGGATACAGAACTAGTACTCGATATGGTTGCAACCATCAGGATAATATGACAAGGTCATGATTATCCGATTTAAAGAGATTAGTTGCTTGTAATCCGATATATGCTTCGTCCGGGGCAGACACTATTCCAGTCCCAGGCCTTGCATGTGACATCCGATAATCATGACCTTCGTACGGATCACTATACGTAATACTATGTATACTATGCCAGATATAGATTATAAATTCCATTAAGAATATTTCTAGAGAATTGGGAAGGCACGGTGCTTTGCTAGAAGCCAACCATGTCTCGTAAATCGGTAAAAATGTAGTACGAGGCACGTACGTGTTCGGATTGTCCGACGACCAGATTTACTGCTAACATATCCAGGGATCTCTTGGGTCGCTTCCCGAAGATTCACCGATGACGTATGATTCGAGCATAATTAATCTGGGATTATTTTCGACGAGATTTTCTCTGGGATAAAATACTATTTGAAGGAGGAACAAGAGAACAATTTTGGAATTAGTCGATAAAATAATATATTCGATATATTAAACGAAATTAGATTTCGACGCGGAATTAAAATTAGATTTTAATTCGGGCAAACAGATTAATTTAGTATTAATTCGTTAGCGAGGTGAATAGTAATTTTGCTTGGCATAATTATTTTATTAAATTTGATTTAATTACGTCGCAACGGAAAATTCATTAATTTGGAATTAGCGAACCCAAGCCCGAGAGTGTGTTTGCGTGCTCACTCGGATTTCGAATCAAGTGGGGCCCACATGTCACATCACTTGTCACATTGAGTGATGGGTTTTGGTTAGAATGCCTTTAACTTGTTTTACACTCCAAGTTAAAGTGACATGTTGATGGCTTGATTGATTTATTACCAAATATTTGGTAAACCTTTAATTTGATTTTTGAAATCAAATTCATAAAATAAATCAAGTCAACACACTTCAAATCTCTCTTTCATTCTCACGCTATTCTCAAAACAAGAACTCTCTCCATTTTGCTTCTCTTTGGCCGAATACACAAGGAAATGAGAAGGTGATTTTGTTGCAAAATTACCAAGTGCTAGCACATCAAAGGATCATAAAAGTCGATAGGGAAACAACCTTGGAGCTTGGAATCCTTTCAAAAGCTTGGAGCTCATTCATCTTCAACAAAGGACCACCTTGGCCGAATTCATCAAAGAGACTTTGGTGTTCATCTTCTTCAAAATCCATTCAATGTAAGTGTGATTCCGCCTCACTTCTTTGAGTATTCATTATTTTCATTGCTTAAATATGATCTTGGGTCCACATTAGAAACCAACAAATGGTATCAGAGCCTAATTTGAGCATGAAAAATATTAGGGTTCTTATGCTAAAATTTGGGTAAAATGATTTGAGCATGATTTGATAAAATTGATTGATTGAGTATGCTTTAATGATGATAACATAGTGTTATGCATGATCAATTTCATGAAAAATGAATTGGATTAATTTTCCCCAAAACAATGGCTTGGCCAAATGCTTTCTAAACCTTAAAGTCATGGTATTTTTTGTTCTTTTGATCATTGGATGAGTTTAAAGACATATGATAATGTTGATTTGTAATTCAATCGGATTGAAAATGAAATCGAAATAAAAACCCTAGAATACCGTGAGCTTGATAGCATGAAATGAGATGATTTTTTGAATCAATTATGTTGGAAAACACTCCGAGAATGGAGATCGGTTCGGGAATGGACCACAACGGTGACAGTTCGGGAATGGACTTCATCACACTACATCACAGCTACACTCCGGGAATGGAGATCGGTTCGGGAATGGACCACAACGGTGACAGTTCGGGAATGGACTCCACCACACCACAGCACATCATCGGTTCGGGAATTGACCAGGGGTCGAAGCACCTCAACATCAACTCAAATCAACACGGCAAGTCAAGTGGCAGCTGGCGAGCCAGGTAAGTAAGAATGCATTGCACGTACTTTGATGGAATTGTCATTGTCACACACTGCACAAGTCCTATCAAAGTGGGGGCGACTGTAGGCATTGCATTTTTGCATAACACCCGATGAGGAGTCTTATATGGAGACAACTCCCTCTTAGTCATGAAAGCCGCGGGAAAAGAACGTTGGAAGGGTAAAGTTGGAAAATACAATTTTTGATGGATTTACTCGAGTTGTTTCGCTTCGGTTACTTGTTATATCTGCGTTTCTAAGCTCACTTTAGGCCCAAAAACTCCTATAGACCACATACCTAACCCAAACCAAGCCCAAATACCCAAGTCAACCCAAACCTATGCCCATTGGACATGATTCACGCCCATTGCCCTTTATTTAGGTAATTGCACATTAATCACATGTTTAAATCTTGTTAAATCCTTGCCTAAATAAAAGAAATCAAATAAAATCATTACCAAATCAAATCCAATCCCAAATCCTAATTAGGAGATGCATTCCTTATTAGAAACCAATTAGGAGATTCCTTCCTAATCTAAAAGGAAAGCCTTTTCCCTTTGTCTATAAAAAGAGGCATTCACCCCCATTCACAACCCTAGCTCATACAGATCCTTCAAGCAACTTGTGAATCCCTCTTTGCACGTCCAAAGCCTCTCCAAGAACCCTCACTGCCGCATACCAGAAGAGAAATTCATCTCAAGGCCGCATATCACCATTCACCACCCTTCACCAAGACAATTCACGACCAGCCCTTTTCTTAGCCCTCCTTAGCCGACTTCCAGCCACCATTCACAGCCCTAAAACACCCTAAAATAAACCTTATTTCTAGTCCTGAAGTGCCGCAAAAAGACTCCCCAAAACAGCTCCAAAACAGCGCCAAAAACAGCCCCTGAAAACGCCCCACTGCACAATTTCGTCCCTTGTTCTGGTCAGTATTTGTTGCGACTTTAGCCTCCAAAACAGTCCTAAAATCATCTAGAAACCATCCCAAAAATCCCCAAAAATTCCCCAAGAAATCTTTACAAACGCACCTCCCGAGACCACCAAAATCACCCAAAACAGTCCACTAACACGCCCGAACCAGTGACCTGAAACGCAGCGACCAAACGGCGGTGAAACGGAGATAGAACAGCAGCCCAAGCATCAAAACAACAAGGGAAAACAGTGAGGAAACAATTTGGAAAGGTTTCGGATCATTCGCCCTTCCAACAGACTTGGAACGCGCTTCCAAAGATCGACAAAAGAGGTTAGACCTGAGGAACCCTTTTACCTATCTTCTTTATTCTTTATTTTATTTTACTTTGATATATAATTGCATGAGAGTTGTTTGAGGCATGATTTGATTGTTGGATGGGCGGGACATGTGTTCCCTTTTGTGGTATATAGGATGGAAACCCGGACGTAAATTCCGTAGCCGAATCCGAATGGACGGTAGTGCGGTTTGTACTCGGGATACAACGCCACGTACCACTTAAGAGACATATGTTTTGTCCCATCCAAACTTGTATTTGAGCATGTTATAGTCTTTAGGTTATTTGTTTATTATTTGAAGCATGGTTTAATTTAATTTTTTATTTATTTGTTAAAGCATGTTTAGGTTGTTCACTATGCATGTTCTTAGTTTATGATGCGTTTGGGTAATGATTCGTACATGTTGATTTAATGGTTTAATATACTTGTTGTGTTACATTGCGTGGAATTATTTGGATGAAAGCATGTTAGATCTAAGTACCCTTGAGCATGATTATTGGATAGATGCGGTTGATTTAGTGCACAAATTATATCATCACAATGACATAAGTAGGGACCATTCCGAACCCAACGGTTTGAGGTCTTCCCTTGCGAGGGGTGAGTGCGGCCTTAAATCTTTGTCCCGGTTCATACCGGGTGGCGACTCCATGTTATTTCGTATTCTCAAATAGGCCGCGAGCCTAGAAACAGCGTCGCCCAGGTTCTGTTGTCTACAGCTAGTACTTGCGACAATCAATACGCTTTGGTTTTGGTCGTCCAGGACTTTAACAGGTTCTGTGTTACGCCTTTTCTGGGTTTATTGAGAATCGTAGTGTATTGGGTGTGATGTCAAGATGGAAGTATCACTTCAGTCATATGGAGATGATGATCACGCAGGGATACATAACTAGTACTCGATATGGTTGCAACCATCGGGATAATATGACAAGGTCATGATTATCCGATTTAAAGAGATTAGTTGCTTGTAATTCGATATATGCTTCGTCCGGGGCAGACACTATTCCAGCCCCAGGCCTTGCATGTGACATCCGATAATCATGACCTTCGTACGGATCACTATACGTAATACTATGTATACTATGCCAGATATAGATTATAAATTCCATTAAGAATATTTCTAGAGAATTGGAAGGCACGGTGCTTTGCTAGAAGCAAACCATGTCTCGTAAATCGGTAAAAATGTAGTACGAGGCACGTACGTGTTCGGATTGTCCGACGACCAGATTTACTGCTAACATATCCAGGGATCTCTTGGGTCGCTTCCCGAAGATTCACCGATGACGTATGATTCGAGCATAATTAATCTGGGATTAATTTCGAAGAGATTTTCTCTGGGATAAAATACTATTTGAAGGGAGAGAACAATTAATTTGGAATTAGTCGATAAAATAATATATTTGATATATTAAACAAAATTAGATTTCGACGCGGAATTAAAATTAGATTTTAATTCGGGCAAACAGATTAATTTAGAATTAATTCGTTAGCGAGGTGAATAGTAATTTTGCTTGGCATAATTATTTTATTAAATTTGATTTAATTACGTCGCAACGGAAAATTCATTAATTTGGATTTAGCGAACCCAAGCCCGAGAGTGTTTGCGTGCTCACTCGGATTTCGAATCAAGTGGGGCCCACATGTCACATCACTTGTCACATTGAGTGATGGGTTTTGGTTAGAATGCCTTTAACTTGTTTTACACTCCAAGTTAAAGTGACATGTTGATGGCTTGATTGATTTATTACCAAATATTTGGTAAACCTTTAATTTGATTTTTGAAATCAAATTCATAAAATAAATCAAGTCAACACACTTCAAATCTCTCTTTCATTCTCACGCCATTCTCAAAACAAGAACTCTCTCCATTTTGCTTCTCTTTGGCCGAATACACAAGGAAATGAGAAGGTGATTTTGTTGCAAAATTACCAAGTGCTAGCACATCAAAGGATCATAAAAGTCGATAGGGAAACCAACCTTGGAGCTTGGAATCCTTTCAAAAGCTTGGAGCTCATTCATCTTCAACAAAGGACCACCTTGGCCGAATTCATCAAAGAGACTTTGGTGTTCATCTTCTTCAAAATCCATTCCATGTAAGTGTGATTCCGCCTCACTTCTTTGAGTATTCATTATTTTCATTGCTTAAATATGATCTTGGGTCCACATTAGAAACCAACAAATGGTATCAGAGCCTAATTTGAGCATGAACAATATTAGGGTTCTTATGCTAAAATTTGGGTAAAAATGATTTGAGCATGATTTGATAAAATTGATTGATTGAGTATGCTTTAATGATGACAACATAGTGTTATGCATGATCAATTTCATGAAAAATGAATTGGATTAAATTTTCCCCAAAAAAATGGCTTGGCCAAATGCTTTCTAAACCTTATAGTCATGGTATTTTTTGTTCTTTTGATCATTGGATGAGTTTAAAGACATATGATAATGTTGATTTGTAATTCAATCGGATTGAAAATGAAATCGAAATAAAAACCCTAGAATAACCGTGAGCTTGATAGCATGAAATGAGATGATTTTTTGAATCAATTATGTTGGACATGTGTTGATGATGAAAAGCATGATTAATGGATTAGATTAGTATTTTGGAAATGTTAATTTAAAAGATTAATCATGGCTAAACACTTTGATTTATTAAATTATGAATTTTCGAAAATTAGAATTTAATAAATTGGGCTTATTTTGAATTGGGCTTATAATTGTTGTATTTGGGCATAATGGGCTTGGTTGGGCCAAGTTGGTTTAGGCCAATTGGATTGGATCAAAATTGGGCCTAAATCATTCCATTATGTCCAAATATAACAAATGGGCTTTAAAAGTTTAATTGGGCCTAATGGGCCGAAATTGGTTTCTTGGCAAATAAGGGTTATTCCTTAATTGGGATTTGGTATTTGGGTTTGACCCATATTGACCAAAGTCCATGCCTTATGAAATCAATTGAAAGCCCAATGGACTTTAATTAAACAACATTGGATATTAATTGGGCTTCGAGACCCGTTTAGATTAGATTTGGAATCTAAGTCGTTCAAGCGCATTAAAAAGTGTAGATATTTAATTTGGAATTAAATTAGTGAATTAGTATTGGATACGAATTAAATTAGATTTAAAGAGTAGTTCGATATAATTCAAGAATTCGAACTTCGAGTACTTATTCTCAAACGAGTTGGACTCGCGCAAATCAAATCATTGTTTGAACATTGGATGATCACTTAATTCAAAGATTAATTAATTGGATTAGATTGATTGAATAACATTCTATGAATGAATACATGGATGTGTTGAATGAATAATGAATATGGGATGGATATTAGAAAGGAAAGGGCAATTTTGGAAATTGTTGTAAATTTATAATTTATTAAATTGGAAATGCGTGTCTAGCCATATCTCTCTTGATTCTTTGTATTCTCTTCTCACCTAATTCCCATCAATGTTAATGAGGTTTCTATTATTGTATTATGTAATTGGGTATAAGTAAAATAGTGTTAGCCAGGGAGAGGAAATAGAGTGATTCGTTCTAGGAACAATCTGTGTAATATCCATCCGCATATCGTTATTAATTTATTTTCGTGCCTTATTATGCTTTTAGAATGCATGCTTAAGGGTGTATGACGAGACATAAAAAAGATAATAAATTGGTTGCCAATTTACGCGAAAAACTAGCATGCATTCGTTCTAGGAACAATCTGTGTAATATCCATCCGCATATCGTTATTAATTTATTTTCGTGCCTTATTATGCTTTTAGAATGCATGCTTAAGGGTGTATGACGAGACCTAAAAAAGATAATAAATTGGTTGCCAATTTACGCGAAAAACCCTCAACAAAATATTAAGCGTTTTCCTTCCATTTAGTGATTCTTACTCAAGATCCAAGATTGGCACTGGTTTGTTCGCCAAAGTCAAGACCTTTGTCCATCGCGGGTTTGTTTGAATCATGAAGGCTTTGTTCCATATCGGTGTCTTGTCCAAGTTGTGATTTGTTGGCCAAGGTCAAGATCACTTCTTGTCCATCGACATCGATTACGAAGCTTTCCAAAGTCAATGGGTTCCGCTTAACTGGAATCATTAAGCTTGTTGTACCAAAGCCAAGGCTTAGTTGATTCAGAGGAAATTGGTTAGGAAAATATATTGGCATATATTGGCATATATATTGTATATATGTTTCGGACTTGGAGGTCTACCTACCGGATCTAGGAATTGGATGAGATCCAATTGATCTTAAAGATCTACCTAGTTAAATATCATACAGCTTGTTGGCCAAAGTCAAGGTTGTGTGTTATTTAACGGGATCCTAGCCTACTAGGAAACTAAGTTTCCCGAGTGCTCAACAGAGGGTTAGATGCTCGCGTGAAAAATAATGGGAGGCTAGTATTAAATTTGTAATTTCGTTAAAATACTTAGCTTACGCGGTTTTAAATTATTTCGTCAATTATTTTATTAGCTGGACTAATATATAATTTTTTTCTTGTAACAGTTAGACTGTACCCAAACATCGTTAATCGAATAGTTGGACTATTGCGGTTAAGATGACAGTAAAGTTAAGCATTAGAGATATTGTCATGGGCGACAACGTCTTTAATGGCACAAACTTTCAGGACTGGGATATAAATCTCATAATTGTTATGGGATCCGAGAAGTTACTCTACACAATAGAGCGACCTCTTGGGCCTAAGCCCCGACCTGATCAGTTGCTTGAGCTAGAGCTTTGGAAGACTCATAGAGATGATAATGCGACTGCTCAATCGGTAATGCTTGCCGCTATGACTCCGCAATTCCGTGGTCAAAACAAGGGGTTGGATCCCTATGAGATGATGGCGAAGTTGCACGATCTCCACCGATCTAATCTAATATCGCAAAGATACGAGTTGCAGAAGAAGCTCTTCCGCGCACGAATGTCAAAGGGTACGTCTGTTGAGAATCATGTCTCACAGATGATTGCTGACATTGAGCAACTCGGACAGATGGGCATAGTCTTCGAGGATGAGACTTTAGTGGATTTGATCCTACAGTCTCCCCCGACAATTGAAGTGGGTTCATCAAACAACATGTTGAACCAATAACAGACTTTTGGAGAGTTGTTGTCCACTCTGTTTGAGGCAGAAAATAAGCTCCTTAAGGGCAAGAAGCGCGAGGTGCACTATGTTTCAACATCTCAGACTCCAAGGGCTTGGCACAAGGCGACTTGAGGTGTTTAGAAGAAGAATCATAAGAAAAAGGGCAAGGCCAAATCGTCAAAGGGTTCTGGGAAACCCAAGGACAAATCCCAAGATGTATGCTTGCAGTGCGGGAAGCGGGGTCACTGGAAGCATGACTGCCGCGAGTACAAGGCACACATGAAGGAAATCAAAGCGGGCAAGGCACCGGCTTCAGGTATGTTTGTTATAGAAATAAACATGTCTACTTCTAGTTTTAAAAATTGGATTTTTGATTCTTGTTGTGGTACTCACATATGTACTGATATGCAGGATCTGTGGATTAGCAGAAGATTGGCCTCAGGAGAGATTGACCTCCGTGTTGGAAATGAGACTCGAATTGCCGTTTGGCCGTGGGCACTTATGTTTTGGAACTGCCCTCAGGGCATGTACTTGAACTTATAAACTATTATTTTGTACCTAGTTTGACTATGAATATAATTTCTGTATCTATGTTAACCTAATGTGGGTATACTTTTGTATTTAGAAACACTGGGTGTTTTATGTATAAAAATGATATAGAATTTGCACAGCTGATGCAAATAATGGTCTTTATATTTTGAATATAAATCAATCTCAAACATATAATGTAACAAAAAAAGGCTTAAAGTAAGTAAAAAAGATGAAACTTATATATGGCATTATCGTCTGGGACACATAAACAAGACACGCATATCCACACTTGCGAAGAGTGGGTACTTGGACGGATTTGATCCAAATTCATATGACGTCTGCGAATCTTGTTTATTAGGCAAAATGCCTAAATCACTTTTAGTGGTAAAGTTGCGTGTGCCACCGAACTGTTAGCCCTTGTTTATAGTGACGTTTATGGGCCCATCTCTAGACAGGCTAGAGGTGGATATGAATACTTCGTAACCTTTACGGATGATGCATCGCGTTATGGTTATGTGTATCTTATTAGACACAAGTCGGAAACTTTTGAGAAATTCCAAGAGTTTTGACACGAAGTAGAAAAACAGACCGGAAAAAGTATTAAGACATTACGGTCGGACCGTGGTGGCGAATACTTGAACAATGAGTTTCTTGATTACTTGAAAGTGATGAGTGATAAATGTATCACTATTTCCCACTCATTTAACTTAATATTTTGTATAGTTTCTTGAGTTTTGTGAATATTTTGATGTGTTTTGTGTTATTTTGTAGATAAATAAAGTTTCAGGACATTCTGGAGGTGATTTGAAGCAAAACTGTGAAATTTGGTGAAATTTGGCAAAAAGGGTATTTTGGTAATTTTGGACGTCCCGACACAAATTTTGGTAATTTTGGGCATTCCGACACCAAAATAAAGTTTCAAGATATTCTGGAGGTGATTTGGAGCAAAATTGTGAAATTTGGCGAAAAGGGTATTTTGGTAATTTTGGACGTCCCGACGCAAAGGGTATTTTGGTAATTTTGGCGTCTGCCACGTGTCAAAGATTCAACGAGCCATCTTTTTTAGCACACCACGCCACGTGTCGAAATTTCAGCATCAGCGATTCAAAAATAATAATAATAAAATAATAAAAATCAGAAAAATAATAAAAAAAATCAAAAATCAAAAAATAATAATAAAAAATTAGATTTTTTTGCCTATAAATAGATTTCGAATTTTTAGTTTCAAATGTACCTCTTCCTCTGAAATCCTTATAAATAATTGAGAGTTCTTCATATTTTCTTCTTTTATTCAGTTTTATTTACGCTTTGTAGTAGTAATTCTATCCATCCATGAGGGGGTAACCTCTTCATGCTGAGGTAATAAGGTAATTCTTTTACTATTGCTTTTTAGATTAATCTCCCCTTAAAATATGATATATAAACTATTTAAAATCAGATTAATAAAGGATACCGCCATTCCGGACGGTTGGTTATTTAATTTAATCTGGTTAACCTGACTTAATGAGGATACCGCCACACTGGACGGTTGGTTTAAGTTTATATTTCTGTTCCGCCTTATGGCTGGTATATTTGAATTTGACTTAATCAGGATACCGCCATTCTGGACGGTTGGTTTAAAATATCACAAGTTAATATATTATTATTTTATGGGAGATATCTAAATAGTATATAGTAGAAGTTATTTCCTTTTACCTTAGCATTTCATTTATTTATTTTAATTACTTTCTGCAATTTCATTTTCTGTCTTTTAAGTTTATATCAGTTTTAATTATGTATAGTAACTAAATTAAATATCTAGGGTTGTGATAAAATCTAATATAACTGGTTTTAAAGGGTTAGATTATAGTTTGAGTAATTTAAAAGAGTTATTTATTGAGTCATAATCTTAATGCCTTTTTATTAATTGGCCATTAATAAAATTGATTTAGATAAACTTAAAATGAACTAGACATAGGGATTTTAAGTTAAAGACCACAGACTCAATAACCCACGATCTTCCTTAAGGATAGATAAACCTTTAATAGATTTCCTTACAGGATAGGAATATACCTGTTGGGCGGGGGTAGTCATAATTGGAACTCAGTCTTAATGAATCTAGGTAATTTAATTGACATAGACATATGGTTCAATTGGATTATACTAGGTATTTGTAAATGATCATTCGGAAGAGGCTTTTACATAATTTAGTGTTCCAGATTAATAATTCAATAATTTACCCAACTATGATTTAACTACTTCATCTTTTAATTGATATTAGAAAGATTCACAACCCTAGATCTTTAAGTCTTTTATTTTCCTTAGTATTTTCTTTTGTCTTTTTATTTATTTATTTATTTAGCAACTCTACAAATCAAATCATTTCAAGCAATCAATTCTCTTCTCCCTATAATTAGATATCTGTAAATAAATAGTATCAACAATTAATAACAATAGTAGGAATTAAGTCCTCGTGGGATCGATATTTTTATACTACTTGAACGATACGTGCGCTTGCGTTATACGTGTGTGTTTACGCCGGTCAAGTTTTGGCGCCGTTGCCGGGGACTTATATTTCTTGAGTTATTAATTTTGAAGCTGTCTAATTTACTTATATCTAATTTTCTTTATTTTATTTTGTAATTTTTATTTCTTTTGTTTTCAGGTGATTAAAAAATGGAACATTACTGGGAGATTGAAAGATTACGAGCGTTACAAGAAGATACACCCCAAATCTGGGAGCAACAGTCCAGTTTTCTGAGGCCTGTTGTTCAGCCCAACGAATATCACTGGAATTCAGAATCAAGCAATACTACATTTGCTCAACAGAATGAAATGGGGAGATGTGTAATTTGTGATGGCAACCACCCGAGCGATCAATGTATTTACCTTTCAGAGTGGCAGAATTTTTGGAATCAACCAAGGTACGAAGAATCATCACATTTTCTATCTTATCCACCATCTTCCTTCGATTCTTATCAAGAACCAGAACCATCTGAGGAAGATCAATTGATTCACACGTTCAAAGAACAAGCAGTTCGATTTGATGCACAAATTCAGAGTAACGCAGGATCCATACAGAGAATGACAGATCAGATCAGACAATTAATAGAAAACCAGAGCTATATACCTCAAGAATCATTTTCAGATGAAGCCTCAGAGTACCAAACATTTCACGATGACACTTTAGCAAAAGAGGAGGCTGAGGAGAATCAAGAACCAGAGGTATCAGTTCAGGAACCCGAACCGACAAAGTCTCGATTTGATTTCTATTTTCAGATTCTGACGAGGATGAAACTGAGCTGTTTGTGCCAACTGCATCAAAAATTGAGGATGAAATTCTGTATTCTCAAAATGAAGATCTTGGAGATTCCATTGCACAAATGTTTGATGAAGATCTACCTGAGCCAATCATTTCAACCAGATCAGAGGATGAAGACCTAAAAACTAACATTTCTCCTCAGGTTGAAAATTTTGAAACATGTATTTCACAGATGACAGATGAAGAACTGAATGCAGAAATTTTCAAACTCATCTGTGAAGAAAAGGTGGAGCAAGAAACAGAGCAAATGGAGGAGCAAATGTCTGACTTTATTAAAGATCCAGAGCATTCAGGAAAAACATCGCTGTTTTGGGGAGTACAATATAAAGATATCAACCAGAAGCTTGACAGAATGGAACTTCCATTCCAAGTCAAGCACCATACAAGACCTCCTGATTTTCTTTCTTTCTTTTCAGGAACCACTGGAGCAACAAAGATTAAAAAGGTGGCACAAGCACTGAATGAGACAAAACTCTTTTTGCCACTTTACCGTTGGAAGAGACCCTTCAAAAGCAACGCTCACGGGATTGTCTTTGATCGGACATCCAAAACGACGCTGAAACCTCCTTAACAGATAGATTTCAGTCACGTCTGGCTGAAGACGAAAAATTTAGCGCTAGCAGGGAGGCAACCCATGCAATTTGTTGTAATTTATTTTCATATTTTGTGTGAACTTTTTAATTTTGTGTGTTATTTTGTAGGGAAAAGCACAAATGGAGCATTTTAAGACAGAAGGAATGGTGTTTGACAATCACAAAAAGGAGAGCTAATTCATTTGTGATGGCTGAGTAAAGAATGATTTCTTGAGACGCATCCTAATGAATTTATACTAAGCAAGTGGCGTATTGCGTACACAATTATGTTGCCTTAATTATTGCTTTGATTTGCTTTTCTATTGAAATTATCTTTATTTTCGTAGACATGATCCAGACTTTTTGACCTTTCACGATTTCTTTTGTTGTTTAGCTAACAAGCTTCTTTGGAAGATACTAGTGCTATTATTACTCACCCTTTTCAGGTACTATAAATTCTGCCCGTCATTGCACTTTTGAAGGCATCCATAGTTGAGAAAGAAATACATAAAAAAAATGGAAGCCACTTCAAGAAGACGAGTTGAGAACATCTGTGTATTTTGCGGTAGTACTATTGGTACTAAACCACAATACATAGAAGCAGCACAGGAATTGGGTCGAGTCTTAGCAGCAAGGAATATGCACTTTATATATGGCGGAGGCAATCTTGGACTAATGGGGATCGTTTCAAAAGCCGTACAAGAAGGAGGCAGTCATGTTTTGGGAATCATCCCAAAACCCTTGGCAGAGGCGAATCTTATTGGATCATCAAACGGAGAGGAACTGATCGTGCCAGGTATGTCTGAACGACTGGTTGAAATGATTAACCGTCTTTGATGCTTTTATTGCTTTGCCAGGTGGCTTGGGCACATTGGAGGAAATTTTTATAGTACTATCTTGGGCGAACCTGAACATACACCAGAAACCGCTTGGACTACTCAACGTTGATGGATTTTATGATTTTCTTTGTGTGTTTCTTGATGATGCTCGGAGAAATGGGTTCGTGTCAAAGCCTATGAAAGAACTCCTATTCACTGCCAGAACTGCACCGGATCTAATTGACCAACTCGTAGCCTTTGAACCACAAGTTGACCCTATCATTTCAAAGATAAAATGGTCCGAGGATGATCGTGGTAAGAAGCGTCGAATAAATCTGGATCTTAACCTTTAATTTCCTGTAGAATTTCAGCTAACCAGGTACGATTTTCTAAACTCTTCTTTTACTTTTTTAGACATTGGGGACAATGTCTCATTTAGGTTTGGGGGTGAGGAATAGTTAATAGTACTTGTTTGTATTGTGTTTTTATTTTTAGTCCAAATTTTTTCGAAAAATACAAAAAAATTAAAAAATTAATAAAAACAAAGGGCATATTTAAAGCTAGGTAATGGTTTGGTGTCTTCCTTCACTCACTACCTTTTTATAATGAAAAGCTGTGGAGGCACCTAGATAATCATTCACTTGTAGCGTGTTGTGACAGACTAGTTTGGAGGACTCGTTGTTTATTCCTGACAACAAGCGATAAGAGCCTAAGGGGCTTGGGTATTTAAGTGAGCCTCACTCCACCTTCCCTCTGGGGAATCTACAACGGGAAGTCCATTCGACAGTTAGTCACACACCATAAACTGAGCCTTTGATTAAACTTTAAAAAAAAAAAAAAAAAAACATGTAAATTATAGTTTTATGACTAGTAGAAATATGTGGTTGTTATGTTGACTAAAAAGATGAAATTGGTAAGAAATAGCTGTGTAATGAATTTCCACTCCTGAGACGTATTTCAAACCTAATTCAAAACAAGTTAATTTTTGTTTATTCACTTTTGAATTATTAAATCTGTAAATTCTCCATAAAACTGACTAAAATGAATCTTCATATACTTAGTTGGTAGATATTATTAACATACATGGTAACATACGGACATAGGATAAAATTGAAAAGATTGTAATATTCAGTGCTATAGTTTAATTGGAGAAGCATCTCAAAAAAAAGTGATGGAATAAAATAAAAAAAAAAAAAAAAAAAAAAAAAAAACGCCTGAGATCCGAGTTATTAAGTCTGTAAGGGTGTTTTAACACCTAGTGCCCTAAAACCAACTGGTTTGGGAGTCATTGGCCCAAAGCTCGTTACATGGATCAAAAATGATGAAAAATTTATATATATGTATATATATATCTGAAGTCTGAGTAATTAAGTCCGTAGGGGTGTCTTAACACCTGATGCCCTAAAGCCAACTGGTTTGGGAGTCACCGACCTAAAGCTCGCTACATAGATGGAAGATATTGTATATAAAAAAAAAAAAAATCAAAGAAAAAATCAGAAAAATCAGAAAATTTATTCCATTACTATAAAAAGATGTGAATTCTGATAAAACTTTAGGACACAAATATTACTCTCTCATCAACTACACTTATGACTGTTGTGGGCAAAAATTAGTTGTTTAATATTATGTTGACTGTGTATATGAAGAATGGTAAAAATAATCGGAGAATTTACTTATTCAGTAATTTAGAATGAAACAAAACATCTAGTAACTTGGATTAGAAATTTCACCTGATTAGTCACTAACATCTTTATTCTCTTTTTGCTTGTCTTTTTGCTTTTGTGTGCATTAGTTTCACTTCCTTTTTACTTTTATAAAATGTTTGTGGGTATCATTGCTGTAAACCTTCACGAGACTACAACTCGTCCACTAGGGACACCTAGGGGTTTAAAGGCTTGTTGCATATGCTAAATGCAATCGTGATCCCTACGAAAGTGGCTTAGTTAAATTTTATTATGTTATTTTATTTTGTATTTTGCTCGAGGACTAGCAAAATGTTAGGTTTGGGGGTGTGATGAGTGATAAATGTATCACTATTTCCCACTCATTTAACTTAATATTTTGTATAGTTTCTTGAGTTTTGTGAATATTTTGATGTGTTTTGTGTTATTTTGTAGATAAATAAAGTTTCAGGACATTCTGGAGGTGATTTGAAGCAAAACTGTGAAATTTGGTGAAATTTGGCAAAAAGGGTATTTTGGTAATTTTGGATGTCCCGACACAAATTTTGGTAATTTTGGGCATTCCGACACCAAAATAAAGTTTCAAGATATTCTGGAGGTGATTTGGAGCAAAATTGTGAAATTTGGCGAAAAAGGTATTTTGGTAATTTTGGACGTCCCGACGCAAAGGGTATTTTGGTAATTTTGGGCGTCTGCCACGTGTCAAAGATTCAACGAGCCGTCTTTTTTAGCACACCACGCCACGTGTCGAAATTTCAGCGATTCAAAAATAATAATAATAAAATAATAAAAATCAGAAAAATAATAAAAAAATCAAAAATCAAAAAATAATAATAAAAAATTAGATTTTTTTGCCTATAAATAGATTTCGAATTTTTAGTTTCAAATGTACCTCTTCCTCTGAAATCCTTATAAATAAATTGAGAGTTCTTCATATTTTCTTCTTTTATTCAGTTTTATTTACGCTTTGTAGTAGTAATTCTATCCATCCATGAGGGGGTAACCTCTTCATGCTGAGGTAATAAGGTAATTCTTTTACTATTGCTTTTTAGATTAATCTCCCTTAAAATATGATATATAAACTATTTAAAATCAGATTAATAAAGGATACCGCCATTCCGGACGGTTGGTTATTTAATTTAATCTGGTTAACCTGACTTAATGAGGATACCGCCACACTGGACGGTTGGTTTAAGTTTATATTTCTGTTCCGCCTTATGGCTGGTATATTTGAATTTGACTTAATCAGGATACCGCCATTCTGGACGGTTGGTTTAAAATATCACAAGTTAATATATTATTATTTTATGGGAGATATCTAAATAGTATATAGTAGAAGTTATTTCCTTTTACCTTAGCATTTCTTTATTTATTTTAATTACTTTCTGCAATTTCATTTTCTGTCTTTTAGTTTATATCAGTTTTAATTATGTATAGTAACTAAATTAAATATCTAGGGTTGTGATAAAATCTAATATAACTGGTTTTAAAAGGGTTAGATTATAGTTTGAGTAATTTAAAAGAGTTATTTATTGAGTCATAATCTTAATGCCTTTTTATTAATTGGCCATTAATAAAATTGATTTAGATAAACTTAAAATGAACTAGACATAGGGATTTTAAGTTAAAGACCACAGACTCAATAACTCACGATCTTCCTTAAGGATAGAAAAACCTTTAATAGATTTCCTTACAGGATAGGAATATACCTGTTGGGCGGGGGTAGTCATAATTGGAACTCAGTCTTAATGAATCTAGGTAATTTAATTGACATAGACATATGGTTCAATTGGATTATACTAGGTATTTGTAAATGATCATTCGGAAGAGGCTTTTACATAATTTAGTGTTCCAGATTAATAATTCAATAATTTACCCAACTATGATTTAACTACTTCATCTTTTAATTGATATTAGAAAGATTCACAACCCTAGATCTTTAAGTCTTTTTATTTTCCTTAGTATTTTCTTTTGTCTTTTTATTTATTTATTTATTTAGCAACTCTACAAATCAAATCATTTCAAGCAATCAATTCTCTTCTCCCTATAATTAGATATCTGTAAATAAATAGTATCAACAATTAATAACAATAGTAGGAATTAAGTCCTCGTGGGATCGATATTTTTATACTACTTGAACGATACGTGCGCTTGCGTTATACGTGTGTGTTTACGCCGGTCAGAAAGAATATGGTATTCTTTCACAGTGGACTCCTCCCGGAACACCAAAATTAAACGGTGTGTCCGAACGGAGAAACTGAACTTTGTTAGACATGGTGAGGTATATGATGAGTTGCACAGAGCTACCTATTTCCTTCTGGCGATATGCATTAACAGTGCAATACTTATTTTGAATAAGGTTCCGTCAAAGTATGTTCAACAGACTCCATATGAAATATTGACAGGAAAGAAACCGGGTTTCTCATCCCTGAAGATTTGGGGTTGCTGGGCATACATCAAACGTTTGGAAAGTACCAAACTTGAACCCAAATCGGATAAATGCCTATTTGTAGGATATCATAGGGAAACCAAAGGATATTACTTCTATCACCACAAGAGAACAAAATATTTGTTGCTCTGCATGTGGTTTTCCTTGAGAAGGAATTCCTAAATGCAGTGATAAGTGGGAGGAAAGTAGAACTCGATGAAAATTGGAGTGATATTGTTCCTGGCACAGAATCCTCGAATACACAAGGACCGCGTAGGTCAGAGAGAGTCAGAAAACAACCTGAGAGGTATCGGTTTCTGATCTCACTGTTGGTGTTTGCTAAGGTCCCAAGATCATAAACAAGCATGAAATATGTGCGAATACAAATCAACGAAGTTGCGGAATACTTACATTGATCGGTTGAGTGACACGGAGACGAAAAAAATGAATTCTGCTCACTGTGAAGCTCATGGCAGTGGCTGTGTGCAGCTCACTGGTTTGGCTCGGTTTTGGTCCTTCGTCAAGCTCCAAGCTTCGTCAAACGATTCTCGGCTCATGGTTGGACTTCCCTATCACCTTTGCATGTCTCCTGGAGTGCCTGTTCTTGTGATTTTTGCCACAAAAATCACCACACTTGCTTCCCATTTCCTCTTGGTTCTCCGCAGTGGCTACCAAAAACAGAAGAAAATGTTCAGCCCCTTGTGCGTGTGAATGAGAGAAGAGATGAGGAGAAAACGTTATGTTGAATTAGTTGGAAAAGTGTATATCATACACTTATATATTTTACAAAAATAAATAAGTGATTTACCACTTTTTGGCTTCCAAAAAGTCAAATGGTAAAGCTTTCCAACAACTCCAACAACTACCATCAATCAATCACATCAATCAATCAAGTGTCACATCACTCAAAGTGACATGATTTGACGCTGGATATGACTAGTGATTTGATGCTCGATTTGACTTTCGTGCCCACTCCAATTCGAAATGCGAATGCGCTCGCAAATAATCCCGGGCTTGGGTTCGCTAATTCAAAATTAACGAATTTTCCGTTACGACGCAATTAAATGATTACGCCTAACAAAGTCACTATTCACGTCGCTAACGAATTAATTCTAAATTAACTAGTTCGCCCGAATTAAAATCTAATTTTAATTCCACGTCGAAATCCAATTTCGTGTAATATATCGAATATATTAATTTAACCAACTAATTCCAAATTAATCATTATCTCTCTTTAATTGATATTTTTCCCAGATAAAATATCTCCGTAATTAATCCAGATTAATTTTGTCTCTCATCTTATTAATCTCAGATTAATTAAAAGTGCGAGTCATACATCATCGGTGAATCTTCGGGAAGCGACCCATGAGATCCCCGGATATGTTGGCAGTAAATTCGGTCGTCGGACTATCCGAACACGTAAGTACCTAGTACTACGTTTTATTGATTTACAAGACAAGGTTGGCTTCTAGCAAAGCGCCATGCCTACCCAATTCTCCAGAAATATCCTTACAGGAATAAGGATCTATATCAGTCGTAGTATACGTAATATTGCGTATGTCGATCCAGTATCGGATGATCACGTGCTAAGCCTGGGGCTGGAATTGTGTCTGCCCTGTACGAAGCACATGTCAGATGTCTGGTAACTAGTCTCTATAATCGGATAAAAATGACCTTGTCATTTTATCCCGATGACTGCAGTATTTAAGAGTACTAGTACCGTATCCTACATGTCCATCATCTCCACTATGACTGGAGTGATACTTCCGTCTTGACATCACACCCAACACACTACGATTCTCAATATACCCAGCATAGGCGTACATAGAACCTGTAAAGCCCTGGATGACCGTAACCAAAGTATATTGATTGTGGCAAGTATTAGCGGTGCAAGTCTCAGGTTAAGACCAAATACACCTACCTTGATTTCGGACTTCCATAGACACATAGTCATACTACCAATGGAATTCTGAGGGGTTCTATCCAGAGCGAAGCTGTTTCCCGTACCATCGGTAAAACATAACCTCCTATTACACTTGCATGAGTATCCTATACCCAAATATATGAGAACTATGTCGTTGTGCCCTCACAACGCGCACAAGTGTAACACTAGTCTTTTACGTATTTATCGATGTCAAATCTCGATAATACTCTGACTAGGGATATTTAATGATTTATGCTTCGTGGACTGATACTGTATCATATCATTCTCAATCCACGAACAAATCATAGGGACCTCCTATCATTTATATATCTAGGTGATCTAATCACAAATGATAAGAGAACAATCTCCTTTGTCACATAGTTAATTTGTACAACAACGCCGTGATCTGTACAAATAGTGACGCTATGGGTCATAATTGTCCAACAATCTTCCACTTGGCCTATAGCCAGTCACTCGAGTGTCTTACACACGAACTATGTACGGTTGGCTCAAACTACTGAGAAAAGGCTTTCGTCAGCTGATTTGCATGATTATCATCTGATGTGATTTATTCGATCATCACATCGCCACAATGTATGATCTGAACGAATCAGATGAATATCGAAGTATATATCTGGATCGTTGATGAGACCATTAATTATTTAGACTGTACTGACCTTAGCTCAGCTGCTAACAGAACTATATCTAATCTAATTACATTATTTATCGACCCAGAAGGCTTCCATTGCTGCCTCAGCTGCAGCAATAACCCGGATTTGTTGTTTATTCGGTAACAGTATCTTGCTTGGAAGATTTCCAACTCGCTGTTCCGTTATTCAAACTTTGTATAGTATCGTTTACGACTTATAGTCATTTTATCGGTTTAGCAAACTTGCAGTAGTGATCCCAGTCACTTTAAGTTCTCCATCTCCATAGTATAAGACATCATCCTTAGATCTCTAAGATACTACAGGATGTTCTTAACTTCAATCCAGTGACTATCACATGGATTGGCCTGTTTTTGAATCCATATGCTCAAAGCGTATGAGACACCAGGTCGCGTACATTTTTCAATGTATGGTATCTCGGAGAGTTTTTCATGAAAGCCAAGCTTTCACCGATTTTTTTAAGGGATATCATTTCCAAGAAATGACATATTATCATTATTTTATAAGACATCCACTGTCAGTGCACTCCCACTAACCCTCTTATATACACAAGAATCATTTTCGTTTTGAATTAAATCATAAACTTTTATGATTACATCAAAATGATAATTCCAAGAACCTAATGCTTGCTTTAATCCAAACATGGATCGAATAACCTGCAAACCTTGTTTGCTTGTTATGGTACGATAAAACCGACAGGATATTGTAAACATCCTCCAAAAGGTTTCCTTTTCAGGAAAACGATTTTCCCGTAAAGCTGTCATATTTCATAAATGAAACACGCAGCTTTAGCAACCATTATCCAAATGGATTTACCGTGTCAACAGGTAAAAGGTTGAATCGTAATCAACACAATGTTGATAACGATACCTTTTCGCTAAAAGCCTAGCTTTATACGTTGGTATGTTGCCATCCATGTGTGTCTTCCTTGAAGACTTATATAGTACCTATAGGCACAATGACTTGCGGTACATCAACTAGTATCCAAACATAGTTAGTATACATGGAATCCATTTTGGACTCATGACACTTTGTCATAACAGCGAGTCGATACCTTATATCACTTCCTCATACGTAGTCAGTTGGTATATCTCAAAAGATTGACATCTTTTGGCAATAGTTTCATCATTGATGAACTATTTTGTGTTCCATTAGGGATTGGTGCCAGGAATAGTATTACTCCGATTTTCATCGAGTTTTACTATCCTCCCACTTACCACTGCATATCAGTATTCCTCTTAGGAAATCCGCATGGTGAGCAACAATCTAATTATTCTCAAGTGAGTTGTATAAGTACAATACTTTGTTATCCCTAGGATTACCGACAATTGGCACTTATCCAATTTGGGTTCTAGTTTGGCATCATCTAAACATATGCCTAGCATACCCAAATTATCAGGATTGAGAAACCCGGTTTCTTTCCCGTTCATATCTAATATGATATCTGTCAAATAGACTTTAATAGAACCTTTTTCAAAATAAGTTCTTGCACTGTTTATGCTTATCCCTTGAAGGAAATGGTAGCTCAGAGCGACTCATGATTAACCTTATCATGTCCAACAAAATTCGATTTATCGGTCCGGACACACCGTCAAATTGAAGTGTTCCGGGAGGAGTCCTCATTTGAAAGAATACTTTACTCTTTCAAGTATAATAGAAACTTATTGCTTAAGTATTTTCCATTACGGTCTTACCGTGACAATTTAATACTTTAGCTGATATGTTTGTCTATTTCGTGTCGAAACTTAAAAGTTTCCGATTTTTGTTTCAAAGAAACACATAACCATAACGTGATGACACATCCGTAAGGTCACGAAATATTCATATCCACATCTAACCTAGCTAGACATGGGCCTACTTGCTTCACTATGAACTAGGGTTAACAGATCTGTGGCATTTACACTTTTACCAAGTAAAGGTGTTTTAGGCACTTTGCCCAATAAACTAGATTCGTAGACTTTATTTGATTGGAATCAAAATAGTCCTAATACTCACTCTTCGAAAGTGTGGATATACGATTCTTGTTTGATTGTGTCCCAGACAACAATGCTACAATTAATTTCTTCTGATCAAATCAGTTTGAGCTATTTGTTTGTCATGTTATATGTTTGAGATTTTATTTATATTCAAAATATAAATGTTGTTATTCACATTTAATATGATTATCTGAATATCATCTTTATATAATAAAACACTTTAGTGTTCTAGAATATAAAGGTTCACCCGCAGCAGGTTAAACACTGATATAGAGATAATGTATCTAGTCAAACTAGTTACATTATAACAGTTTCCTAATTTAAGTACATACCCAAAGGTAGTTCCTAAACTTAGGTATCTACGGTTAAAACAGCGACTTTCGTCCCGTTTTCAATTCGCAGATAAATCTCCATTGAAGTCAGTATCCTGTTCAAAACAGATTCTAAACATCAATACATATATTTTATGTACCACACTAAGTATTTAAAATCCAATTTCAATACTAGTAGTGAACATAATCTTGACAAATATATTTGAAGCCGGAGCCTTGCACTGTCTTTAATTCCTTCATGTCTGCTTTGCCCAAACGGCAGTCACACTTCCGCGATCATGTTTGCCACAATTTAGGCATACATTTTGGGATATGTCCTTTATCTTCCTAGAAGATTATAATGATTTTGCCTTTTCCCTTTTCCATATTCCAGAAGCCTTTGGCCAAGCCTCAGGTTTCTAGAATATCGAAGTAAGGTACGTCTTGCTTTACTTGCCTAATTGCAAACTTTGACTTTATCTCATTGAGAATAGTCATTAACTCTCCAAGAGTTATTTATTGCAATTTAGTACTTCTAAAATCTAAAGATAGATTTATGAAAATCCTTCAATTTCATTATCATAATTTAAGGATCTAATCCATAGTTCTGATTCAGAAATTAAGGTGTCTACTGCGACAAGCTTAATGGATTAAGCACTGAAGTTATCATCACATAAATCTTCCAAAGATTATGCTCTA
This sequence comes from Zanthoxylum bungeanum, assembly GCA_019454045.1. Classification (NCBI taxonomy): domain Eukaryota; kingdom Viridiplantae; phylum Streptophyta; class Magnoliopsida; order Sapindales; family Rutaceae; genus Zanthoxylum; species Zanthoxylum bungeanum. Next base: position 23,266 of record SKCR01004439.1, on the reverse strand, counting down.
CTATTTGCTTAACTCCTAGCTTAGGCATAGTATGTTATTTTATCAGATAAAGTAACTTATTATTTTCCAGGACCATCCTGAAACTTATTTTCTCAATTTGAAAATTAACCATTTAAATCTTTTCCATAGGATCATGTTTTAAATGCTAATCTTTCAATTTAATCTTGATTCTAATAGTCCAACTATTTAATTAACGATTTCGGTACCTTTTATTATAATGATTACAATAGTCCAACTACTTAATCAACTATAATTTAAATTGTTTAAATATAGTCCAACTATTAATTAAAACAACATTTTAATATTAGTCCAACTAACATTTAATTTATATGACGAATGATATTTGAATGAGCGCGTATGGCAAGTAATTAAACGAATATTGCAAATTCAATTCTTGCCTCCCACTATTTTTCGGCGAGCCTCTAATCCTCTGTCAAGTACTCGGGAAATCGTGTTTCCTAGCGGGCTTGGATCCCGTTAAATATCACACAATCTTGACTTTGGCCAACAAATTGTATGATAATTAACTAGGTAAATCTCTAATATCAATAGGATCCGATCCAATTCCTAGATCCAGTAGGGGGACATTCAACTCCGAAACATATATCTTATATATGCCAATAAATCCAATGTATTACATAACCTTTCTCCTCTGAATCAACTAAGCATTGGCTTTGGCACAACAAACTTAGTGATCCCAGTCAAGCGCGACCCATTGACCATGGAAAGCTTCGTCATTAATGTCGATGGACAATAAGTAGTCTTGACTTTGGCCAACAAACCACAACTTGGACAAGACACTGATATAGAACAAAGCTCTCGTGATTCAAACACAACCTCGATGGACAAAGGCCTTGACTTTGGCCATCAAGCCAATGCCAGTCTTGGATCTTGAGTGAGAATCACTCAATGGAAGGAAAAACGCTTAATATTTTGCGAGGGTTTTTCGAGTGCAAATTGGAAACCAATTTATTATCTTTGTTAAGGTCTCATCATCATACACCCTTAAACATGCATTCTAAACACATAATAAAGCGCGTATAATAAAATAATAATGATATGCGGATGGATACTGTATACATTGATCCTAGATCAAATCTCTCACTTTCTCTCTCTCGCTAGCACATGTATTTACTTCTACCTGTTACACTACACTTCTAAAGAAACCTCATTTACATTGAGGGGAATAGGTGAGAAGAGAATACAAAGAATATGGAGGTATAAGCTGGACACGCAGGTCCAATTTAATAAATCAAATTTATTACAACAATTTCTAAAATTGTCCTACCCATCTAATATCCATCCGATATACATTATTCATGCATCGCAACCATGTATTCACACAAGCATGTTATCAATCAATCTAATCAAATTAATTAATCTGATAATTAGTGACCATCCAATGTTCAAACAACTATTTGATTTTGCTCGAGTGAAACTCGTTTTGCGAATAAGTACTCAAAGTACGAATTCTCGAATTAAATTAAACTACATAATTAAATCCAATTCAATTAGTATTTAATACTAATTCGCTATTTAATTCCAAATTAAATGCTACACTTTATTTAACGAACCTTTACGACTTAAAATCCAAATTTAATCGTTACGGGTCTCAAAGCCCGATTAACATCCAATGTCAATTCAATTAAAGTCCAATGGGCTTTTAATTAATTTCTTAAGTCGTGGACTTTTGGTCAACTCGGATCAAACCGAATAACCAAAATCCAATCCGGGAATTACCCCATAAGCCCAGTAATCAATTTTGGCCCATTAGGCCCAATTAAACTTTAAAGGTCTATTAAGTCGCATTTGGGCTTTATGGATGCGGTTTTGGGCCCAATTGGATCCAATCCATTTGGCCTAAACCTAACTTGGTACAACCAAGCCCAATAAGCCCAATTACAACACAACAAGCCCAAATCCAATTTAAGGCCCAATTAATTAAATTACAAAAATCCAATTTCCAATTTAATTACACTAAAGTGTATAACACAATTAATCACCCAAATCAATATTTCCAAAACATTAATTATACAATTAATCATGCTCAATTACATCAATTAGTGTCCAATACATTTTGATCAAAAATCAAACCCATACATGCTTAAAAGCTCTCGGCAATGGGGACTAATTTTATGTCTGATTCGTTTTCAATCCAATTAAATTCACAATCAACATTAAATAAACATCCCAAATCATTTCAAGTCATCCAATGATCAACGAAACAAAAAATACCATGAATTTAGGGCATACTTGTATTCGGCCAACAATAAAAAATTTGGGCAAAAAAGTTCGAAACATAATTTCTTGAAATTGATCCAATCAATCTTCAATTCAACATGATTTAAGCATATTCAAACATCCAATTTAATCAAATCATGCTCAAAATCAATTTACCCAATTTTAAGCCCTAAATCCAATTTCATGTTCAACCTTGCTCTGATACCATTGTTGGTGTTTGCTAAGGTCCCAAGATCATAAACAAGCATGAAATATGTGCGAATACAAATCAACGAAGTTTCGGAAAACTCACATCGATCGGTTGAGCGACGCGGAGATGAACAAAATGAATTCTGCTCACTGTGAAGCTCACGGCAGTGGCTGTGTGTAGCTCACTGGTTTGGCTCGGTTTTGGTCATTCGTCAAGCTCCAAGCTTCGTCGAACGATTCCCGGCTCATGGGTGGACTTCCCTATCACCTTCGCAAGTCTCTGGGAGTGCTAGCTCTTGTGATTTTTGCCACAAAAATCACCATACTTGCTTCTCATTTCCTCTTGGTTCTCGGCAGTGGCTACCAAAAACAGAAGAAAATGTTTAGCCCCTTGGGCGTGTGAATGAGAGAAGATGGGAGGAGAGAAATCTGTGTTGAATTAGTTGGAAAATTGTATATCATACACTTATATTTTTCAAAAAATAAATAAGTGATTTACCACTTTTTGGCTTCCAAAAAGTCAAATGGTAAAGCTTTCCAACAACTCCAACAACTACCATCAATCAAACACATCAACACTCAAATTCGAAATGCGAGTGCGCTGGCAAATAATCCCGGGCTCGGGTTCACTAATTCCAAATTAACGAATTTTCCGTTGCGACGCAATTAAATGATTACGCCTAGCAAAGTCACTATTCACATCGCTAACGATTAATTCTAAATTAACTCGTTCGCCCGAATTAAAATCTAATTTTAATTCCGCGTCGAAATCCAATTTCGTTTATATATCGAATATATTAATTTAACCGAATAATTCCAAATTAATCGTTATATCTCTTTAATTGATATTTTATCCCAGATAAAATATCTCTGTAATTAATCCCAGATTAATTTTGTCTCTCATCTTATTAATCTCAGATTAATTAAAAGTGCGAGTCATACGTCATCGGTGAATCTTCGGGAAGCGACCCATGAGATCCTCAGATATGTTGGCAGTAAATTCGTTCGTCGAACTATCCGAACACGTAAGTACCTAGTACTACGTTTTACCGATTTACAAGACATGGTTAGCTTCTAGCAAAGTGCCATGCCTACCCAATTCTCCAGAAATATCCTTACAGGAATAAAAGATCTATATCAGGCGCAGTATACGTAGTATTGCGTATCTCGATCCAATATCAGATGATCATGTGCTAGGCCTGGGGCTGGAATTGTGTCTGCCTCGTACAAAGAACATGTCGGATGTCTGGTAACTAGTCTCTATAATCGGATAAACATGACCTTGTCATTTTATCCTGATAACTGCAGTACTTAAGAGTACTAGTATCGTATCCTATGTGACCATCATCTCCATTTTGACTGGAGTGATACTTCCGTCTTGACATCACACCCAACACACTGCAATTCTCAATATACACAGCATAGGCGTACAGAGAACCTGTTAAAGCCCTGGACGACCGTAACCAAAGTATATTGATTGTCGCAAGTATTAGCGGTGCAAGTCTTAGGTTAAGACCAAATACACCTACCCTGATTTCGGACTTCCATAGACACATAGTCATACTACCAATGGAATTCCGATGGGGTCTATCCAGAGCGAAGCTATTTCCCGTACCATCGGTAAAACACAACCTCCTATTACACTTGCATGAGTATCCTATACCCAAATATATGAGAACTATGTTGTTGTGCCCTCACAACGCGCAAAAGAGTAACACTAGTCTTTTACATATTATCGATGTCCAATCTCGATAATACTCTGACTAGGGATATTTAATGATTTATCCTTCGTGGACGGATAATGTCTCATATAATTCTCAATCCAAGAACAAATCATAGGGACCTTCTATCATTTATATATCTAGGTGATCTAATCACAAATGATAAGAGAGCAATCTCCTTTGTCACATAGTTAATTTGTACAACAACACCGTAATATGTACAAATAGTGATGTTATGGGTCATAATTGTCCAACACTCACCTCATGTGGATATTAATCTTATTGAGGAAGACGAACCGGCTATGTATGAGGAAGCGATACAAGGTATCGACTCCGGTTTATGGCAAGATTGCATGAATTCCGAAATGGATTCCATGTACACCAACCAAGTTTGGACATTGGTTGATGCACCAGAAGGCGTAAAGACTATTGGTTGCAAATGGGTCTTCAAGAAGAAGACTGACATGGATGGCAACGTACAAACGTACAAATCTAGGCTTGTAGCGAAGAGGTATCATCAACGACATGGTGTCGATTACGACAAAACTTTCTCACATGTTGCCATGATTAAATCCATTCGGATAATGCTTGCTATTGCTGCATATTTCGATTACGAGATATAGCAAATGGACGTCAAAACCACTTTCCTCAACGGAAACCTTTTGGAGGATGTTTACATGCAACAGCCTGACGGTTTTGTCGTACCTAGACTTTCAAACAAGGTTTGTAAGTTAAATCGATCCATTTATAGATTGAAGCAAGCATCGCAGTCTTGGAACCAACGTTTTGAAGAGATCATAAAAGAATATGATTTCATTCAAAACGAGGATGATCCTTGTGTATATAAGATGGTTAGTGGGAGAGCACTGACATTCATAGTCCTTTACCTTTGATGATAAATTGCTTATTGGCAATGACATTCCAATGTTAACGTCGGTGAAAGCTTGGCTTTCATTAAAATTCTCCATGAAAGATCTGATAGAAGCAGCATTTATTATAGGAATAACGATCTACCGGGATAGATCTAGAAATCTACTCGAACTCTCCCAGAGTACATATGTTGACAAAGTGTTGAAGAGATTCAACATGGATCAGTCCAAGAGGGGACTGTTGCCAGTGTCACATGGCGTCACTCTATCTAAGGACATGTGTCCTAAAACTCAAGATGAGAGAGACAGCATGAGTCGGATATCGTTCGCCTCGGCAGTCAGATTGATCATGTATGCCATGATATGTACGCGACCTGATGTCTTCTATGCTTTGAGCATGTGTAGTCGCTATCAGGCCGATCTAGGTGATGGCCACTGGATGGCGGTTAAGAATATTCTTAAGTATCTTAGACGAAATAAGGATGCTTTCTTTATCTATGGAGATGGAGAACTTGAGGTAACTGGGTTTACCGATGCAAGTTTCCAAACCGATAAAGACGACTGCAAGTCGCAATCCGGGCACATATTTTGTTTGAATAACGGAGTAGTAAGCTGGAAATCTTCCAAGCAAGAGACTGTTGCCGATTCAACAACAGAAGCGGAGTATATTGCTGCAGCTGAAACAGCAAAAGATGCAGTTTGGATCTGAAAATTCCTAATTGGATTAGGAATAGTTCTGTTAGCAGCTGAGCCTGTTCCATTGTATTGTGACAATAACGGGGCTATAGTGCAGGCTAAGGAACCGCAATCTCATCAACGATCCAAGCATGTTCTTCGACGTTTCTATCTGATTCGTGAGAACATACATCATGGCGATGTGAAGATCGAGAAGGTCGCATCAGAGGACAACATAGCAAATCCACTGACGAATGCTAATCCTCAGCAAAAGTTTGAGCGACATGTACATAGTTCAGGTATTAGATGCTTGAGTGACTGGCTATAGGCCAAGTGGGAGATTGTTAGACAATTATGACCCATATCGTCACTGTTGGTTTCTCTAATATGTCCCAAGGAAAGATTAAGCATATATATGTTGGAGTTTTAAATCAAGTCCCAAGATCAACAAATCATGCATAAAAACCGCATATGAACACATCAAAGGAGTAAGGCGGAAACATAACTCACATTGAACGGTTTGAGATGCAACGAAGGAGATGCGTTTTTCATCCTCCAAGCTCACGGCAACAGCTTCTGGAACTGCAGTGGAGTGCACGGTAGGGGTTGTTTTGCTTCTTGTTCATTCGGCCATGGATGACTCCATTGAAGCTCCAAGCTTCAAGCTTTCCAAGCTCATGAAGACACTTCCCTATCACCTATGTATTACTCAAGGTGTGCTAGCACTTGTTCATCTTCCATTTTGCTTCTCAAAAATTCGGTGAACCAGAAAAATAAGAGAAGAAAAACGCACCATGCGTGAAGAAGATGAAGAAGAAAAAGAGAGGGAGAAGAGAGAAACCGTGTACTGCATGTGTGAGAGAGAAGGCAAATTGTTTTACTTATATTTATATTTTATTTCCAAAATAAAATCAAATATAAAAGCCTTTTCATTTACCAAATACAAAAGTCAAAAAAGCAAAAGGCTTTTATCATTTCAACTTTTACTTTAAGTCACATCACATCACTTTAATAAAGTGACATGTTGTCAAGTCACATCACTCAAAGTGACAATTGATTTGACGATTGATGCGACTAGCGATTTGACGCTTGATGTGACTTGCGTGCCGCGCTCGAATTCGAAATGCGAATGCGCTCGCAATCACTCTCGGGCTCGGGTTCGCTAATTCCAAATTAACGAATTTTCCGTCGCGTCGTAATTAAATGATTACGCCTAGCGAATTCACTATTCACGTCGCTAACGAATTAATTCTAAATTAATTCGTTCGCCCGAATTAAAATCTAATTTTAATTCCGCGTCGAAATCCAATTTCGATTTATATATCGAATATATTAATATCGATTAATTCCAAATTAATCGTTCTCTCTCTTTAACGATATTTTATCCGAGATAAAATATCTCCGTAATTAATCCCAGATTAATTTTCTCTCTCATCGAATTAATCCCAGATTAATTCTATCTCTCTCTTCTAATTAATCCCAGATTAATCAAAGTGCGAGTAATACATCATCGGTGAATCTTCAGGAAGCGACCCATGAGATCTCCGGATATGTTGGCAGTAAATACGATCGTCGGACTGTCCGAACACGTAAGTACCTCGTACTACGTTTATATCGATTTACAAGACAAGGTTGGCTTCTAGCAAAGCGCCATGCCTACCCAATTCTCCAGAAATATTCTTACAGGAATATATAGATCTGTATCAAGCGTAGTATACCGTAGTATTGTGTATATTAGCCCAGTATCGGATAATCACGTGCTAGGGCTGGGGCTGGATAAGTGTCTACCCCGTCCGAAACACATATCGGATGTCTGGTAACATAGTCTCTATAATCGGATATACATGACCTGGTCACAATATCCCGATTGGTTGCGCAACACTCAAGAGCACTAGTACCGTATCCTGCGTGACATCAACTCCAATATGACTGAAGTGACACTTCCGTCTTCACATCACACCCAATACTCTACGACTCTCTGATAAACCCAGAAGTGGTGTACGCAGAACCTGTTAAAAGTCCCCTACCACCAAAACCAAAGTTTATCGATTATCGTAAGTATTAGCGATGTAAGTCTCAGGTTAAGACCATACACACTACCTTGATTCGGCCTCCCATAGACACATAGTCATAATACCAATGGGATTCCGAGGGGTCTATCCAGAGCGAAGCTGTTTCCCGTACCATCGGTGAAAACACGACCTCCTATCGCACTTGCATAAGTATCCAATACTTATATATATGAGAACTATGCCGTTGTGCCCTCACAACACGCACAAGTGAAATACTAGCCTATTCCGCATTATCGATGTCCAGTCTCGATAATACTACGGCTAGGGATATTTAATGATTAATCCTTCGGGACTGATACTGTCTCATATCATCTCAATCCAGGAACTAATCATAGGGACCTCTCTTCATTTATATATCTATGGTGATCTAATCACAAATGATGAGTGTGCAATTCTTTGTCACATAGTTAATTTGCTACAACAACACAATGATCTGTGCAAATAGTGACGCTATGGGTCATAATGTCCAACAATCTCCCACTTGGCACGTAGCGAGTCACTCAAGTGTCCTACACCTGAACTATGTACGGTTCGCTCAAATTGCTGAGGAAAGGTTTTCGTCAGCGGATTTGTTTAATTATCGTCTAACGCGATTTACACGATCATCACATCGCCACGATGTATGATCCGAACGAATCAGATGATATAGAAGTATATATCTGGATCGTCGATGAGACCTTTAATTCTTTAGCCTGTGCTGACGCCTAGCTCAGCTGCTAACAGAACTATATCTAATCTAATTAGATTTATTATCGATCCAAATGGCTTCTATTGCTGCCTCAGCTGCAGCAATAATCCGCATTTGTTGTTTATTCGGCAATAGTTATCTTGCTAGGAAGATTTCCAGCTCACTGTCCCTGTTATTCAAACTTTATAGTACCGCAGTATTTAATTGTTTGGAAACTTGCAGTGGTGATCCCAGTCACTTCAAGTTCTCCTTCTCCATAGTAAAAGATAGCATCTTTAGTTCTCAGAGATACTAACAGATGTTCTTAACTTCAATCCAGTGACTATCACTTGGATTGACCCGATTGTGACTCCATATGCTCGAAGCGTATGAGACACCAATACAAGTACATTTTGAATGTACAATTTCCTAGAGAGTGTTAACAACTCCAAATCTATCCCAGTAGATCTTTATTCCTTGAATAAAGTGTTGGACAAAATGACCCATAGCGTCACTATTTGCACAGATCATTGTGTTGTTGTAGCAAATTAACTATGTAATAAGGAAATTGCACTCTCATCATTTGTGATTAGATCACCATAGATATATAAATGAAGAGAGGTCCCTATGATTAGTTCCTGGATTGAGATGATATGAGACAGTATCAGTCCACGAAGGATTAATCATTAAATATCCCTAGCCGTAGTATTATCGAGACAGGACATCGATAATGCGGAATAGGCTAGTATTGCACTTGTGCGTGTTGTGAGGGCACAACGGCATAGTTCTCATATATATAAGTATTGGATACTTATGCAAGTGCGATAGGAGGTCGTGTTTCACCGATGGTACGGGAAACAGCTTCGCTCTGGATAGACCCCTCAGAATCCCATTGGTATTATGACTATGTGTCTATGGGAGGCCGAATCAAGGTAGGTGTGTATGGTCTTAACCTGAGACTTACATCGCTAATACTGACGATAATCGATAAACTTTGGTTTTGGTGGTAGGGGACTTTTACAGGTTCTGAGTACACCACTTCTGGGTTTATCAGAGAGTCGTAGAGTATTGGGTGTGATGTCAAGACGGAAGTGTCACTTCAGTCATTTGGAGATGATGTCACGCAGGATACGGTACTAGTGCTCTTGAGTGTTGCGCAACCAATCGGGATATTGTGACCAGGTCATGTATATCCGATTATAGAGACTATGTTACCAGACATCCGATATGTGTTTCGGACGGGGCAGACACTTATCCAGCCCCAGCCCTAGCACGTGATTATCCGATACTGGGCCGATATACACAATACTACGGTATACTACGCTTGATACAGATCTATATATTCCTGTAAGAATATTTCTGGAGAATTGGGTAGGCATGGCGCTTTGCTAGAAGCCAACCTTGTCTTGTAAATCGATATAAACGTAGTACGAGGTACTTACGTGTTCAGACAGTCTGACGATCGTATTTACTGCCAACATATCCGGAGATCTCATGGGTCGCTTCCTGAAGATTCACCGATGATGTATAACTCGCACTTAATTAATCAGGGATTAATTAGAAGAGAGAGATAGAATTAATCTGGGATTAATTCGATGAGAGAGAATATTAATCTGGGATTAATTGCGGAGATATTTTATCTGGGATAAAATATTAATTAAAGAGAGAGAACGATTAATTTGGAATTAATCGATAAAAATAATATATTTGATATATTATTAGAAATTGGATTTCGACGCGGAATTAAAATTAGATTTTAATTCGGGCGAACGAATTAATTTAGAATTAATTCGTTAGCGACGTGAATAGTGAATTCGCTAGGCGTAATCATTTAATTACGACGCGACCGAAAATTCGTTAATTTGGAATTAGCGAACCCGAGCCCGAGAGTGATTGCGAGCGCATTCGCATTTCGAATTCGAGCGCGGCACGCAAGTCACATCAAGCGTTAAATCGCTAGTCGCGTCAATCGTCAAATCAATTGTCACTTTGAGTGATATGACTTGACAACATGTCACTTTATTAAAAGTGATGTGATGTGACTTAAAGTTAAAAGTTGAAATGATGAAAAGCATTTATAGACTTTTGTATTAAAGTAATACATAAGTTTATTTATTTTATTTACTTGGTAAATGAAATAATTAATAAAAGAAATTACAAAGCTTTTTCTTCTCTTCTTCTCTCTCTCTACCTTAGTGTACAGTACACGGTTTTGGTAATTTTTGGGAGCCAAAACGTTTTCTTCTCTTCTTCTCTTGGCTTGGAGCCATTTTCTTCTCTTCCCTTCTCTCGGCTTTGAGCCAAAACTCTCCCAAAAATTCTGGTTAGACCGAATTTGAAGAAGAAGGAGAAGTGCTAGCACACCTTGAGTTATATATAGGTGTGGATGGAAACGAAATTCATGTGCTTGGATTTATTTTGGAGCTTGAAGCTTGGAGCTTCAATGGAGTCTTGCATGGCCGAATTTGGAGCATCAAAACAGCCCCCACCGGCAGTCCACTGCAGTTCAAGAAGGGCCAAAACCGAGCTTGATGGAGGCAGCAACATGCAGTGCGTTTTTGGTCTTTGTTTCATTTCATCAAAACCCATTCAATGTGAGTTGATTCCGCCACCTCCTTTGTGTATTCAATTCATTTTCATGCATGATTTGTTGATCTTGGGACTTGATTTAAACTCCAACAATGGTATCAAGAGCTTTGATGCATGAAATCCGAAATTAGGGTTCTTGGCAAAATTTGGGGCTTTTTGATTTTGACTTGATTCTGTCTAATTGATTGTTTGAGGATGATTATATATGATTGAATTTGAGTTGTATGTAATCAATTTGAAAAATAAAATTGATTGGATTGATTTTCCCCAATTTGCTTATTTTGTCAAAACTTTAATTTGGGTAAACTCGATTTAGGCATGATTTGGTTGAATTGTTTGATGCATTATGCTTGAATGAGGTTGAATTGAAGTTGTGCATGATCAATTTCAAGAAAATTGGATTAGATCAATTTTCCCCAATTTTTAAGGTTGTATTTGAAACTTGAAATTGGGCAAAATGTGTTTAAGCATGTTTTAATTGAATTGGATGTTTAAGTATGCTTAGAACATGTTTAATTGAGATTGTGTGTGATCAATTTCATGAAATTGGATTGGATTCAATTTTCCCCAAATTGGAGGCTTGGCCGAAAATTGGAAGAACCTAATGTCTTGGTAATTTTGTTTTGTTTGATCATGGATGACTTAAAACAATTGGTTAATGTTGTTTTGAAGTTCAATTTGATTGAATTTTGATTTGGAACATTTTTCCCTTTTAAAGTGGCTTGGCCGATTTTAAAAAACATGAAATTCTTTGTGATTTTGTTGTTTTAATTCATTGGATGAATTGAATTGATTTGGAAATTAAGATTGTGGACTCAATTGGATTGAAACCGAATCGAATTGAAAAACCCCTAATTGCCGAGACTTGAAAGCATGTTAATTGGGTTTGATTTTGATTGAATTGTGTTGGACACTATTTGGTTGTTAAAGTGCATGATTAATTAGGCTAATTGATGTTTTAGAAATGTTAATTGGGTAATTGATTATGTAATACACTTAGGTTAATTAATTGTGAAATTTGGAATTTTATAAGTTAATTAATTTGGGCTTGATTTTGGAAATTGGGCTTGTTAGGTTGTAATTGGGCTTTGGGCTTTGTTGTAACAAAGTTGGGTTTAGGCAAAATTGGTTGGATCCAATTAGGCCCAAAACCGAATCCAAAAGGTCCAATTATGACTTAATGGACCTTAATTATTTAATTGGGCCTAATGGGCCAAAATTAATTTAAAGGCTTATGGGGTAACTCCCGGATTGGATTTTGGTTGTTCGGTTTGACCCGAGTTGACCAAAAGTCCATGCCTTATAGAAATTAATTAAAAGCCCATTGGACTTTAATTAAATAAACATTAGATGTTAATCGGGGTTTGAGGCCCGTTGCGATTAAATTTGGAATTTAAGTCGTAAAGGTTCGTTAATAAAAGTGTAATATTTAATTTGGAATTAAATAATGAATTAGAATTAAATACGTATTAAATGGATTTAATTATGTTATTTAATTTAATTCGTAGAAATTGTACTTTGAGTACGTGTTTGCAATACGAGTTTGACTCGAACAAAATCAAATCTTTGTTTGAACATTGGATGATCACTAATAATCAAGATTAATTAATTTGATTGATTGATTGATAACATGCTTGTATGAATACATGGTTGTGATGTTTGAATAATGTATATCGGATGGATATTAGTCGGGTTGGGCGATTTTGGAAATTGTAATAAATTTGATTTATTAAATTGGACCTGCGTGTCCAGCCTTATCTCCTATTTCTTTGTATTCTCTTCTCACCTATTCCCCTCCATGTAAAGAGGTTTCTTTAGAAGTGTAGTGTAACGGGTAGAAGTAATACAAGTGCTAGCGGGAGAGAGAAAGTGAGAGATTGATCTAGGATCAATGTAAAATATCCATCCGCATATCATTATTATTTATTTCATACTCGCTTTATTATGTATTTAGAATGCATGTTTAAGGGTGTATGATGATGAGACCTTAACAAAGATAATTAAATTGGTAGCCAATTTGCACGCGAAAAACCCTCGTTAAATATCATGCGTTTTTCCTTCCATTGAGTGATTCTTACTCAAGATCCGAGATTGGCAGGGGTTGTTGGCCAAAGTCAAGCCCTTGTCCATCAAAGATGTGTTTAATCACGAGGCTTTGTTCCATATCGGTGTCGTGTCCAAGTTGTGGTTTGTTGGCCAAAGTCAAGACCACTTCTTGTCCATTGACATTGATTACGAAGCTTCCATGTCAATGGGTCCGCGCTTGACTGGGATCATTAGGTTTGTTGTGCCAAAGCCAAGGCCTAGTTGATTCAGAGGAAAAAGGTTAGGGTATACATTCAATGTATAGATGATATATAGAGATATATGTTTGGACTTGGATGTCCACCTAATGGATCTAGGAGTTGGATGAGATCCAATTGATCTTCGAGATCTACCTAGTTAATTATCATACAATTTGTTGGCCAAAGTCAAGATTGTGTGATATTTAACGGGATCCTAGCCCACTAGGAAACACGGTTTCCCGAGTACTCGACAGAGGGTTAGAGGCTCGACGAAAAATAGTGGGAGGCAAGTATTGAATTTGCAACATTCGTTCAATTACTCGCTAAACACGCTCATTTAAATTATTTCGTCGTTATATTAAATGTTAGTTAGACTAATATTTAAATTGTTGTTTTAATAACAGTTGGACTGTATTATACTTGATTATATATAATTGGATTATATTAATCAATATATTTGAATTAATTAATTTCAGTTTACAGTTGATTTTATAATTGGATATAGTAATCAATGTAATTGAGGTTAATTAATTTGGATTATATTTGATTATATAGTTGGACTATTATAATCATTATAATATATATAGTACCACTAATCGTTGATTAAATAGTTGGACTATTGTAATCAAGATAAAATTGAAAAGTTGAATATTTAAAATATATAATCCTTGGATTTAAATGTTTTAAGTGATTTAATTTTCAATTGGGAATTATAATAGGTTAATTTATTTGATAAAATAACTTATTATACTAAGCCCATAATTAAGCAAAATAGTAGAGCATAAAGTCTTTGGAAGATTTATGTGATGATGACTTTAGTGCTTAATTAATATACTTATAATAAATCTATCTTTAGATTTAAAAGTATTAAATTGCAATTAATAATTCTTGGAGAATTAATTGAATATTCTAGTGGAGAAAAATCAAAGTTTGCATTGGGCATGTAGCACAAGGTGCACATCGTTTCAATATTCCGAAAACCCAAGGCTTGGCCAAAGGTTTGTGAAATATTGAAAAGGATAATTGACATATCCCAAAGTGACTACCATTTGGATATGGAACACGAAGGAATTAAAGATAGGGCGAGGCTCTAACTTTAAAAATATTTGTCAAAGTTATGTTCACAACTAGTATTAAAATTGAATTTTAAATACTTAGTGTGGTACATAAAACACATATGTATTGACGTTCAGAATCCGCTGTGAGCTGGATACTGGCTTCAAGCCGAGATTTCTCTGCGAATTGGAAACGGGACGAAAGTCGCTGTTTCGACCGTAGATACCTAAGTTTAGGAACTACCCTTTGGGTATGTACTTAAATTAGGAAATGTTATAATGTAACTAGTTTAACTAGAGACATTATCTCTATATCAGGGTTTAATCCGATACGGATAAAACCTTTATATTCTAGAACACTAAAGTGTTTCATTATATAAAGATGATACTGAGATAATTACATTGGATGTAAATAACAGAATTTATATTTTGAATATAAATAAAATCTCAAACATATAAATTGACAAATAAATAGCTCAAATTGATTTGATCAATAGAGACTTATTTGTGGCATTGTTGTCTAGGACACAATTATAGAAGAGACTCGTATATCCACACTTTTTTAAGAGTGGTACTAGGACTGATTTGACTATTCAAATAAGGTCTACGAATCTAGTTTATTAGGTTAAATACCTAAAATACTATTTACTTGGTAATAGTAAAAGGGCCACCGATCTGTTAGCCCTATTCATGGTGAAGTAAGTGGGCCCATATCTAGCTAGGCTAGATGTTAATATGAATATTTCGTGACCTTAACGGATGTGACATCACGTTGTGGTTATGTGTTTCTTTTGAAGAACACAGATCGGAAACTTTAGAGTTTCGACACGAAGTAGAAAAAACAGATCGGCTATAGTATTATGCCGCCACGGTAAAACCGTAATGGAAAATACTTAAGCAGTAAGTTTCATACGTACATGAAAGAGTACGGTATTCTTTCAGATGAGGACATGATAAGGTTTATCACAAGTCGCTCTGAGCTACTATTTTCTTCTACAGGATATGTATTAACAGTGCAAAACTTATTTAGAATAAGGTTCCATATAAATCTGTTTGACAGATATCATATAGGATATGAACAGGGAAGAAACGAGGTTTCTCATTCCTGATAATTTGGGTATGCCAGGCATAGCGTTTGGATGATACCAACTAAGGACCCAAATTGGAAAATGCCAATATAGGTTTTCCTAAAGGAACCTTAAATATAGTACTTGTAAATCCCACATGAGAACAATGTAATTGTTGCTCACCAAGCGGTTTTCCTGAGAGGAATACCGATATGCAGTGGTCAGTGGGAGGATAGTGATACTCGATGAAAATCGGAGTAATACTATTCAAGGCACGAACTCCGTAATGGAACACAAATAGTTCATCTATGATGAATCTATACCATTAATCTTCGAATACACAAGAACAGGGTAGATCGGATGGAGTCAGAAAACAACCTAGGGTATGGGTTTCTGATCTAACCTCATAAAAATGCAAATCAAAATCGCTTTCCTGAAAAGGAAACCTTTTGGAGAATGTTTAAAACATCCTGACGATTTTGTATAACCGACAAACAAGGTTTGCGGGTTATTCGATCCATGTTTGGATTGATGCAAGCATAAGGTTCTTGGAACTGACGTTTTGAAATAATCATAATGGTTGATAATTTGACTCAAAACGAAATAATTCTTGTGTATATAAGGAGGTTAGTGGGGAGAGCGCACTGACAGTGAAATTCCCATAAAGCTATTGTTGAAAGCTTGGCTTTCAATAGAAATTCTCCGTAGAATTCTGGGAGATAACAACCTTTATTAGAGGAATAAAGATCTACTGGGATAGATTTGGAGTTTGTTAACACTCTCTGGGAAATTGTACATTTAAAATGTACTTGTATTGGTGTCTCATATGCTTCAAGCATATGGAGTCACGATCAGGTCAATCCAAGTGATAGTCACTGGATTGAAGTTAAGAACATCTGTTAGTATCTCAGAGAACTAAAGATGCTATCTTATACTATGGAGAAGGAGAACTTGAAGTGACTGGGATCACCACTGCAAGTTTCCAAACAATTAATACTGCGGTACTATAAAGTTTGAATAACAGGGACAGTGAGCTGGAAATCTTCCTAGCAAGATAACTGTTGCCGAATAAACAACAAATGCGGATTATTGCTGCAGCTGAGGCAGCAATAGAAGCCATTTGGATCGATAATATATCTAATAAGATTAGATAAAGTTCTGTTAGCAGCTGAGCTAGGCGTCAGCATAGGCTAAGGAATTAAAGGTCTCATCGACGATCCAGATATATACTTCTATATCATCTGATTCGTTCGGATCATACATCGTGGCGATGTGATGATCGTGTAAATCGCGCCAGACGATAATTAAGCAAATCCGCTGACGAAAACCTTTCCTCAGCAATTTGAGCGAAACCGTACATAGTTCAGGTGTAGGACACTTGAGTGACTCGCTACGTGCCAAGTGGGAGATTGTTGGACAAAATGACCCATAGCGTCACTATTTGCACAGATCATTGTGTTGTTGTAGCAAATTAACTATGTAATAAGGAAATTGCACTCTCATCATTTGTGATTAGATCACCATAGATATATAAATGAAGAGAGGTCCCTATGATTAGTTTCCTGGATTGAGATGATATGAGACAGTATCAGTCCACGAAGGATTAATCATTAAATATCCCTAGCCGTAGTATTATCGAGACAGGACATCGATAATGCGGAATAGGCTAGTATTGCACTTGTGCGTGTTGTGAGGGCACAACGGCATAGTTCTCATATATATAAGTATTGGATACTTATGCAAGTGCGATAGGAGGTCGTGTTTCACCGATGGTACGGGAAACAGCTTCGCTCTGGATAGACCCCTCGGAATCCCATTGGTATTATGACTATGTGTCTATGGGAGGCCGAATCAAGGTAGGTGTGTATGGTCTTAACCTGAGACTTACATCGCTAATACTGACGATAATCGATAAACTTTGGTTTTGGTGGTAGGGGACTTTTACAGGTTCTGAGTACACCACTTCTTCTGGGTTTATCAGAGAGTCGTAGAGTATTGGGTGTGATGTCAAGACGGAAGTGTCACTTCAGTCATTTGGAGATGATGTCACGCAGGATACGGTACTAGTGCTCTTGAGTGTTGCGCAACCAATCGGGATATTGTGACCAGGTCATGTATATCCGATTATAGAGACTATGTTACCAGACATCCGATATGTGTTTCGGACGGGGCAGACACTTATCCAGCCCCAGCCCTAGCACGTGATTATCCGATACTGGGCCGATATACACAATACTACGGTATATACTACGCTTGATACAGATCTATATATTCCTGTAAGAATATTTCTGGAGAATTGGGTAGGCATGGCGCTTTGCTAGAAGCCAACCTTGTCTTGTAAATCGATATAAACGTAGTACGAGGTACTTACGTGTTCAGACAGTCTGACGATCGTATTTACTGCCAACATATCCGGAGATCTCATGGGTCGCTTCCTGAAGATTCACCGATGATGTATAACTCGCACTTAATTAATCAGGGATTAATTAGAAGAGAGAGAATAGAATTAATCTGGGATTAATTCGATGAGAGAGAATATTAATCTGGGATTAATTGCGGAGATATTTTATCTGGGATAAAATATTAATTAAGAGAGAGAAACGATTATTTGGATTAATCGATAAAATAATATATTTGATATATTATTAGAAATTGGATTTCGACCGGAATTAAAATTAGATTTTAATTCGGGCGAACGATTAATTTAGAATTAATTCGTTAGCGGACGTGAATAGTGAATTCGCTAGGCGTAATCATTTAATTACGACGCGACCGAAAATTCGTTAATTTGGAATTAGCGAACCCGAGCCCGAGAGTGATTGCGAGCGCATTCGCATTTCGAATTCGACGCGGCACGCAAGTCACATCAAGCGTTAAATCGCTAGTCGCGTCAATCGTCAAATCAAATTGTCACTTTGAGTGATATGACTTGACAACATGTCACTTTATTAAAAGTGATGTGATGTGACTTAAAGTTAAAAAGTTGAAATGATGAAAAGCATTTATAGACTTTGTATTAAAGTAATACATAAGTTTATTTATTTTATTTACTTGGTAAATGAAATAAAATTAATAAAAGAAATATACAAAAGCTTTTTCTCTCCTCCTCTACCTTAGTGTACAGTACACGGTTTTGGTAATTTTTGGGAGCCAAACGTTTCTTCTTTCTCTCTTGGCTTGGAGCCATTTTCTTCTCTTCTCTTCCCTTCTCGCGGCTTTGAGCCAAAAACCTCCCAAAATTCTGGTTAGACCGAATTTGAAAAGAGGAGGAAGCTAGCACCCTTGAGTTATATATAGGTGATAGGGAAACGAAATTCATGTGCTTGGATTTATTTTGGAGCTTGAAGCTTGGAGCTTCAATGGAGTCTTGCATGGCCGAATTTGGAGCATCAAAACAGCCCCCACCGGCAGTCCACTGCAGTTCAAGAAGGGCCAAACCGAGCTTGATGGAGGCAGCAACATGCAGTGCCGTTTGGTCTTTGTTTCATTTCATCAAAACCCCATTCAATGTGAGTTGATTCCGCCACCTCCTTTGTGTATTCAATTCATTTTCATGCATGATTTGTTGGATCTTGGGACTTGATTTAAACTCCAACATAAAGGTTGTTACTCCCCAGAATTCTACGGAGAATTTCTATTGAAAGCCAAGCTTTCAACAATAACTTTATGGGAATTTTACTGTCAGTGCGCTCTCCCACTAACCTCCTTATATACACAAGAATTATTTCGTTTGAGTCAAATCATAAACTATTATGATTATTTCAAAACGTCAGTTCCAAGAACCTTATGCTTGCATTGATCCAAACATGGATCGAATAACCCGCAAACCTTGTTTGTCGGTTATACAAAATCGTCAGGATGTTGTAAACATTCTCCAAAAGGTTTCCTTTTCAGGAAAGCGATTTTGATTTATAACTGACACATTTCATAAATGAAATATACAGTTATTTTTCAAGCATTTTTAAAATGGATTTACCATGGCAACAGGTAAAAGGTTGAACCGTTATTAACACAATGTTGATAACGATACCTTTCCGTCAAATGCCTTGTGGACTCCATTCCAGACTCATGGCACTTTGCCATAATAGGGAGTCGATACCTCGTATCACTTCCTCAAAACGTAGTCGGATGGTACACCTCCATAAGATTGACATCTTTATGAGGTTAGATCAGAAACCCATACCCTAGGTCGTTTTCTGACTCTATCCGATCTACGAGTGTCTTGTGTATTTGAAGATTAATGGTATAGTTTCATCATAGATGAACTATTTGTGTTCCATTAAGGACTTCGTGCCTTGAACAGTATTACTCCAATTTTTATCGAGTATCACTATCCTCCCACTGACCACTGCATATCGGTATTTCTCTCAGGAAAACCGCATGGTGAGCAACAATCATATTGTTCTCATGTGGGATTTATAAGTACTATACTTAAGGTTTCCCTTAAGATAACCTATATGGCACTTATCCAATTTGGGTCCTTAGTTTGGTATCATCCAAACGCTATGCCTGGCATACCCAAATTATCAGGAATGAGAAACCTCGTTTCTTCCCTGTTCATATCCTATATGATATCTGTCAAACAGATTTATATGGAACCTTATTCTAAATAAGTTTTGCACTGTTAATACATATCCTGTTTGAAGGAAAGATAGCTCAGAGCGACTCGTGATAAACCTTATCATGTCCAACAAAATTCGGTTTTAGTTCGGACACACCGTCTAACTGACGTGTCTCGTTTTATTGTGTCCTAGACAAAATGCCACAATTAGTTTCTAATTGATCAAATCAATTTGAGCTATTTATTTGTCATTTATATGTTTAAGATTTTATTATATTCAAAATATAAATTCTGTTATTTACATCTAATGTTTTTATCTCAGTATCATCTTTATATAATAAAAACACTTTAGTGTTCTAGAATATAAAGGTTTTATCCGCAATGGATTAAACACTGATATAGAGATAATGTCTCTAGTTAACTAGTTACATTATAACATTTCCTAATTTAAGTACATACCCAAAGGGTAGTTCCTAAACTTAGGTATCTACGGTGAAACAGCGACTTTCGTCCCGTTTCCAATTCGCAGAGAAATCTCGGCTTGAAGCCAGTATCCAGCTCACAGCGGATTCTGAACGTCAATACATATATGTATTATGTACCACACTAAGTATTTAAAATCCATTTCAATACTAGTAGTAAACATAACTATGACAAATATTTTTAAAGTTAGAGCCTCGCCCTATCTTTAATTCCTTCGTGTCTTCCATATCCAAATGGTAGTCACTTTGTGATATGTCAATTATCCTTTTCAATATTTCACAAACCTTTGGCCAAGCCTTGGGTTTCGGAATATAGAAACGATGTGCACCTTGTGCTACATGCCCATTTGCAAACTTTGACTTTTCCCCACTAGAATAGTCAATTAATTCTCCAAGAATTATTAATTGCAATTTTAATACTTCTTAAATCTAAATTAGATTATGATATAAGTATATTAAATTAAGCATTAAAGTCATCATCACATAAATCTTCCAAAGATTTTATGCTTTACTTATTTTGCTTAATTTTGGGCGTAAGGTATAATAAGTTATTTTATCAAATAAAGTAACCTATTATTTATTCCCAATTTGAAAATTAAATCATTTAAAATATTTTAATCCCAGATTATATTTTAAATATCCAACTTTTCAATTTTATCTTGATTACAGTAGTCCAACTATTTAATCAACGATTAGTGGTACTATATATATTATAATGATTATAATAGTCCAACTATATAATCAAATATAATCCAAATTAATTAACCTCAATTACATTGATTACTATAATCCAATTATAAAATCAACTGTAAACTGAAATTAATTAATTCAAATATATTGATTAATATAATCCAATATATATAATCAAGTATAATACAGTCCAACTGTTTATTAAAACAACAATTTAAATATTAGTCTAACTAACATTTAATATAACGACAAAATAATTTAAATGAGCGTGTTTAGCGAGTAATCGAACGAATGTTGCAAATTCAATACTTGCCTCCCACTATTTTTCGTCGAGTCTCTAACCCTCTGTGGAGTACTCGGGAAACCGTGTTTCCTAGTGGGCTAGGATCCCGTTAAATAACACACAACCCTGACTTTGGCCAATAAAAAGCTGTATGCTATTTAACTAGGTAGATCTCACAGATCAATTGGATCTCATCCAATTCCTAGATCCGGTTAGGTGGACATCCAAGTCCGAAACATATGTATAATGTCAATGTATCCAATACATTTTCCTAACCATATCCTCCGAATCATCTAGGCCTTGGCTTTGGCCAAAAACAAACCTAATGATTCCAGTTAAGCGGGACCCATTGACGAGGAAAGTTTCGTAATCAATGTCATTGGACAAAAGTGACCTTGACTTTGGCCAAAAAAATCACGATTTGGACAAGACACCGATATGCAACAAAACTCTCATGATTCAAGTACATCCTTGATTGACAAAGGTCTTGACTTTGGTCAATAAAAAACCAATGCCAACTTCGGATCTTGAACAAGAATCATTCAATGGAAGGAATTTGCTTAATATAAAACGAGGGTTTTTCGCGTGCAAATTGGCTACCAATTTAATTATCTTTGTTAAGGTCTCATCATCATACACCCTTAAACATGCATTCTAAATACATAATAAAGCGAGTATGAAATAAAATAATAATGATATGCGGATGGATACTTAACACATTGATCCTAGATCAAATCTCTCCCTTTCTCACTCAAGCTAGCACTTGTATTACTTCTACCCGTTACACTACACTTCTAAAGAAACCTCTTTTACATGGAGGGGAATAGGTGAGAAGAGAATACAAAGAAATAGGAGATAAGGCTGGACACGCAGGTCCAATTTAATAAATCAAATTATTACAATTTCCAAAATCGCCACACCCCGCTAATATCCATCCGATATGCATTATTCAAACATCACAACCATGTATTCATACAAGCATGTTATCAATCAATCAATCAAATTAATTAATCTTGATTATAAGTGATCATCCAATGTTCAAACAAAGATTTGATTTGTTTCGAGTCAAACTCGTATTGCGAACACGTACTCAAAGTACGATTTCTACGAATTAAATTAAATTACATAATTAAATCCAATTTAATACGCATTTAATTCTAATTCATTATTTAATTCTAAATAAATATTACACTTTTATTAACGAACCTTTACGACTTAAATTCCAATTTAATCGCAACGGGTCTCAAAGCCCGATTAACATCTAATGTTTATTTAATTAAAGTCCAATGGGCTTTTAATTAATTTCTATAAGGCGTGGACTTTTGGTCAACTCAGGTCAAACCGAACAACCAAAATCCAATCCGGGAGTTACCCCATAAGCCTTTAAATTAATTTTGGCCCATTAGGCCCAATTAAATAATTAAGGTCCATTAAGTCATAATTGGACCTTTTGGATTCGGTTTTGGGCCTAATGGATCCAACCAATTTTGCCTAAACCCAACTTTGTTACAACAAACAAAGCCCAAAAGCCCAATTACAACCTAACAAGCCCAATTTCCAAAATCAAGCCCAAATTAATTAACTTATAAAATTCCAAATTTCACAATTAACTAACCTAAGTGTAATACACAATCAATTACCCAATTAACATTTCTAAAACATCAATTAGCCTAACTAATCATGCACTTTAACAACCAAATAGTGTCCAACACAATTCAATTAAAATCAAACCCAATTAACATGCTTTCAAGTCTCGGCAATTAGGGGTTTTTCAATTCGATTCGTTTCAATCCAATTGAGTCCACAATCATAATTTCCCA